>VOMN01041608.1:0-58006 GCA_014899125.1 Orchestia grillus
CACTGGAAAATGATCGGATAGTTGACCCTCATCACAACGGACTTGAATAGAGGAGAAGTAATTTTATAATACTGGACCTGGAGACCACATCGCGCGGTGTTTTGAAAAACTTGGTACACTTACCTGCTCAAAAGAAAGATCAAACAGTGATTTTTAGACGCGCTCTGAGATCGACCAAGTTGGGCATTTTTAGACACCCCGTGTGCTGAAGTCCGTTGAAACGAGGTCCGTTCTTACGAGGGTCGACTTTATTCGATGTAGTTCCGTGAGAGCCACGTAATATTTTTCAGTGTGAATACGACTAAATGCGTTGACTAGTGTTGAAAAGTGTGGGCTGAGATTTACTTGCTAGCCAGATGCAGTCTCACAAAAGCCAGATTTGATTTACAAGCCATAGGCTGCTGATCCCTGTCTAAATATGTTACATAAAACAAAGTGATGACTCGCGACAAGCAGATGATTTTAGAAGGAACGTGTTCCTAAACGGATATGAAGGGTAACTCAGCTGATATTATCTTTAAAATTAAAATCCCCAGGGTAACTGAAGCACAATTTTTTCAAGCAACATATGAAAAGGTATCAAAGTGAAATGAGAAACATTCCCGACTTGGCGTTAAAATGATTTTGATCATTTGACCTTCCGTTATCCAGCCGCTCTATCTCGAAGTGAAAGAGAGCTTGGCTGCTTCAAGGAATGACTGGCGTATGCAACGAGACAAAATAAGGCACATTTTGACGTACTCATGTGTGTCATACACTTTTCACAATGCAGAGTATGAATGTTTAACATGTTTTGACGCATATTTTTGTCATGTGATAGTGCGACACCTACTTATAAACTTATATATTTACAGAAGTAACACGCATCGAAATTGTCTACGGTACTTAATGCAAAGATTTAACTTACTTTGGCCAACCTTTACTCTTACGTGTATATGTAATTACACGTTACAAATTCATTTTACAAACCGAGAAAAAATGTAAAATTTACTCAGCGAGGAACGTATTTTTTAAAGATTGAGTACCAAGTGTTGTCTAACTGAACATAAATTGCCGTTCCAGGTTCTAAGCATCGATATCGCCTTTTGTATACGTGAAAACTCAATAATATGACTGTGAACTAACTCATCAATCAATGAAAGGGAATTTACGCTTAATTTTTGAAACTATGCTCGAAAAAACTCTTCAGCCATTACACTCAGTCTAACTTTTTCACTGGGCTTCAATATTTTTAGCCACTCATGCGATATCTACGCTTTGGCGACCAAAATAATAGCTGCCCTCCTGAAAATATTAGACTCGGCATCCTTGCACGCCGTCTGCCGTTGCAGCACTGAGCGTACGAGTAAATGTTGACGTACCCAGGCATGTCGAGATGTCCTTTAGCGTGGAAACTGATCTCTTATTCTTATAATGCTGACATTGAAGTTGAGCATGCAGCTTACCATTAAAGCTGAGTTTCGTGTCCTGGATTTCCTGGAAGTTTTAAAAGCGGTACATACTGAAAAAATCTTATTTTTCGTTTTTTAGAGCATTCATATTTCCTCCGACAAATCCTAGGATGAACCTTTGGCATAATTTTAAGCGTTTCTTTACCTACCCAAAGCTCAAAGAAACGACTAGGAGATGAAGCTGCTGTAAAAAGCCTGCATTTTGTTGCGCATGGTTTTTCCTTTATGAAACGTCAACGTCCGCGACACCGACAGCAAAATATTTCCAACAAGAACACAATTTCCTAATTGAGTGGTGCGAAAATCCGGCGATTAAGGCATCCGCGTTAGCCAAGCCAGTGATACAAACTTTTAGCCCATCTTCTACGCGAAGTTTGACCTCGAACTTTATTTAACAATGGGAATCGTAAGAGAATCTGCACCCTGAAAATCTTCTCGGTTTTACATAAAATTTAACACAAGCGGAAACATGTAGAGTGCAAGGCTACTGTACTTCGAAGATCATGGCATCAGCGGGTGAACTTGTGTAGGTCATGTGGATTTTCCAACTAGGCGAGGTCATTTAAATTGGAATAAGAGAACAAATATTTTATTTTACTTATCGCACTAAAAATGCTTGGTAACACAAATATTTCAATTGCATCTGTGAGATTTTCAGCAACATTTATGTTGGCGGACACTATACGATGCCATTTCGTTAGCTTTCAGTCGACCTAAACAATCTGACTTATCGCAATCTATGATGAATGAGTTTTCTCCTTCCTTCTACAGGGCAAGGGGTGGACCCCCTCGAGAGGCGTGACTTACGTGAGAATCTTTTCATTTCACTCACTCCAGATCCTTAGCTTTAAGCTCATCGAGGGCTAAAACATCTTATGTATGACCACAGCCGCTGTTTAAGAAGCTGCATTTCGACTTAGCAACAATGAACTCCTCACTACTGAGCACAGTTTGTATAACTCGCTCACTTGACAGCGAGGTACCCTTCTTACGTAGACTGATAGTCAAATAACTATTCGTGCATCAGTTTTGGTGAAGATCTATCGCAGTAAAATTTCTCACTATTCAAATGCACCGTTTCTTACATACGTCACTGCTGTAAGAGTCGTAGTGAAGTACTGCCTTCGCAGACCGCCTCAAATTTAGTCAGAAGATTTTGGTTTATGAGTTCAATATACTAAACAAGTCCCATCCAGTGGGAACCAAAAGGCAGCGCTAAGGGCAAAATTGATCTTTAAATCGAGATTTTTCACATGAGCCTTCGTGGGGGCACATCTCAAGGCTCAAATCAATCGTGCATTGCCGGTTTGTTTGAGATCCTCTGCTTCCCTGGTGTGGCATCGACTCCACAATTTCTTTTTTATCTCTCAGTTCATGCGAAATGAATGAATAAATAATAATTTTTGAGCGTAGTGCAGTGCTGTCGTAACAGTCCTGCACAAATGGTGTGCAAATAGTGATCCTGAACTGAGACATGAAATGCTTTGTCTCAAATTTGGTGAGAGTACATTTCTTTACCGGTGGGTAAGTCATAGGTGAGTATCATTCAGATAAGCATAAAATTACACTAATCTCGCAGTCCTAGTAGTATTTTCTTATTCGTTTCAATCCCACTATTTAATAATAGCCCAATGTGGCTTGATGGCTTGTTGGGTTGATTCGTCTCTCTGTCACGCTCTTAAGGATTTAGATAGGCGAAAATTCGCTAGTATGTAATTCTGAACCAATAGTGAAACTTTCAGATAAGGCTGTCTGTATCAGTGAGGATGGAAATAACATTATTTAATGTCAAAGTTACAGTACATAAGTGGGCATCCAAAGAAATTAACGTAATTGGTCCCGCCATTTCTGGCGGGGCGCATTCACTAGTGTTATTATATTAATCTCGATATTCTCACCTTCGTCTTGAATGTCAGTCATTCCACTAAATATTATGCTTCTAGTTATAATAACTGATATTATTCATAATATTCAGACATTCCTTCTACTATTAGGGCCAGCCAATTAAAGGCTAGATAAGAATGTGGTATTTCAAAAGGTCACTCTCTACTTTCAGGTAACTTCTTGATGTTCATAACAACTTTCATTGGCATGCTTATAGGCCACTCAATAGTGTACACATCACAATTCAAGCCAGAAAACCTCTGCCATTGGGATCAGTTTTAATTGAGGCTGCTAATCGATTAACCTCCCTTAGTCTTCTTGATTATACATTTTTATCAAGGAAAAAATTCGAGAAATGATCAAGAAAATTGAAATGGCAGAGCAGGTCGGCGCAACATGCACGTGCATGGTGACCTTTTAATTCAAAATAACGGATGCTAACACGTTATTCATCTTCATAATTTGATATCAATTTACTTTCTATTACGCCCTTTGATTCGAACATGATGATAAATTCTTGCATCAGTTACCACGGTCACTCACAGTTGTACAACTGCTGTCCCAGAACTTTTTAAGAAGAATATGGTTAAAATAAGAATCCTCTGTCATCTCGCTTACAGGTCTTGGTTTTTCAACGATGGTAATTATACGCCGCTGTGAAATTTGTCAGTCGTTACCTTTGAGAATCGAAGTGTGGTAAGTCGAGCTTTTGACTCTACATATTTCACCGTTTGGGTATCCTGAAGTAATGAAGAAATTGCAAACATCCAACTAGGAGGAAAGACCATCAGAATGAAGAGAGAGAGAGAGAAAAATGAGTTTCCATGAAAATTTAAGTAGAACGTTTTAGAGGATGGAACGTTTTCTTTATTTTGCCAGGTATTTCACGACAGATTCCGTCAGATTCTGGCCAGATCCAGTAAAATAACTTTCAGAAAATTCATGCTCAGAAATTTTCGTTCCAAGCCTTCGGTCCTCGCTGAGTTTTTATACCTCTGTCCTATACCTCAGTCGTATACCTCTGTCTTATACCTCTGTCTTGTACCTCTGTCTTATACCTCAGTCTTATACCCCTGTCTTATACCTCTGTCTTATACCTCAGTCTTATACCTCTGTCTTATACCTCTGCCTTATACCTCTGTCTTATACCCCTGTCTTATACCTCTGTGTGTCGTGACGGCATGCGTGCAACTCGAGTCATTCGGTCTCATTCACCCTCCTACATGACTCAGGACGACTCCATCTTGGGAAAGTTTTGACTCAGACGCATGATGAAAATTCCCGGACTCACATGCATGGCTGAAGGCATTTCCGCCCGTCTGTAGAGGCGCTCAGCGTTGCCGTATGTGCAGAAAATTCTGGAGAAATGAGATTACGACAGAAAGGTCGAGATAAAGTTTATTGCCTGTGTTTGCCAATGTTTTCAGTGAAAGTTTGTAACTTTTTCATAGATCAACTAATCCAATACAATAGATTTTCAGATGTTGCCAAGCAAATCAATGCTTCATATTACTTAGATGACAGCTACTTATACTAATTGGTATTATGTTATTATGATTATCACTGTTTTATAACCAACAAGGTTATAATCGTTATTTCAGAAGATGTTGCAGAATCGACGAGAATTGGTGCAGGGGAAGAATTTTAACTCGATTTGCTTTCTTTCGAGTGTCAAAAGTTCAACTCGGTGACTTAACCTGTTAACCTGTATTGACATCATATGATGTCCGCGTGGTTGTTGCATTCACACGGTCGCTGTCGATTACATATACCGGATGTATGTAACACCGACCACCCGGGCGGTGACCGTTTAACAGGTTAATCAACCCTCTGAGCCCTGACATCACTGCTCGTTCATACATGATCAAACTTTGTCTACCGTGTTGTTCACATTCATCTAAGTTACAAAGTGTCGACGTACCGTCAAAGAGTGTCGACGGTATTGTAGCCTAGGGAAAATTTTGAGCCGTACTGAGGTGTATCAGGGTTACCCTAAAGGTAACTGAGAGAACTGATAAGAGCAGAGGGGTAACTGAGGTATCAAAGGGTAACTGAGGTATCAAAGGCGTACTGAGAGAACTGATAGTAGCAGCTAATGACAACAGCAGTCAGCGGGGGTATCACAGCTACCGAGGCTAAGATNTTAAATATTTGATAATGACGCAACCGCATGAGCATGATGCCACGCCGTCACGCGTAAAATGGGGTTAGGATATCCAACGCTGGGACGGCAGTCTCAGCTGGGAGTTAGGCATATGGGGTAATTGTTTAGCTTTGTGTCTTATTCAGGACGTGAGAACCCAAGATTGGATGCGTAGAGTCTGAATTTTATTTGCAAATGCTCAACAATCAAACGGTTCCAAAACGTTTCAAATTTTTGAATGACGATTCAAAAATTTATCCGCATTTATGAAAAAGATTCTATTATAGCTATTTCAGTTTCTAGGCTAAGTATTATTTCAATGAATTTGTCCCACCTTTTAGGTTTATCACTTTTCAAGTTTCAAGTTTCAAATAAAATAGTGGGAAATGTTTTTTCTATATTTCAAGAAGCCTTGAACGCCCTTGATGTTGGTTAAATCTAACTTTTTCTCATACGTTCTTTGTAAAGTGAATAGTAGGAGTAACATAATTATCTTATTTGACGATTGTAACTTAAACTGTTCACTGTCAGAGTGGTAAAATGTTGTGAAATATTTTTTTCATTTTAACTTCTTCTGAATGAAACCATATATACGAGGGCAATTATGCTCCGGGAGCCTAAACATCTCGGTGTGCTGTTTGAAACTTTTCATGAAATTATGTAATTAAAGTCAACAACTTACAAATAGTAGGTTGAAGCTATATTACGCAGGGAATTCTATATATTAATCTGATTAAATATCACTTGAAAATATATCGGTCATTCCACAGAGCAGCATATCCATTATGGTGCTTCATGTAAGTTTTTCATTAACCCAACGAAACTGCGAAGCTTCTCCAACGGCCACAAAAACCTTCGTTCACGCATAGTGTATCATTATTTTTGCATCATTTAACTCAAAGGGTCGATAAAAGCCATACCACATATAAAAAAAATACAATAGCGAATGAAATTTGTTTGTTCGCTCGCCCTTCGAATTCCTGTTCCATCTTGAGCTCAATTAAGCCAGGGGAACTCAACATGATTTTCCAGTTATTCCAGTCGTACCGTCTGCGCCTCCCACTTTGGTATCACCTCAGTCATCAGTACAACACGACCATGGCCACTCTTTTTCTAGTATTATCCTCTTTTCCCCCTTCGTCTAATGGGCTTATTAAAATTATGTTTTAATGTTAGCGGCACGTAGAGCTAACTTTTAGCGTTTTTTTTAGCTACAGAAGTTCTCGTGATATTTTGTGCGGGTAGGAGCTCACTGATGTCAAATTTATTTCTTACAAATATGCACTTACGCTCGTCAGAACTTAGTACGAGTAACTTGTAGGAAGACCATTACTATGTATATGTTTTTACAATCAAATTACGCTATTGCCGTCTTTGTGAAGATTTGACGCAGAATTTGACAAGAGCTTGCATGGCTAACACGCAAACAGTTATCGAGTTTACTTTTTACTTCAATCACAAACCTTTTCCTTTCGCATCTTTATTTCCATCTCTGACTGTCTTTTAGCAGTTTTAATTTTTCTCTCTCCCTCCTCTTCACTTTCGGGAGGCTTTTTCCTTCCTTCAATCTATATTTTATCCTCGACCTCGGCTGCTGAGCACGTGCCTCTGTGATCCAGGCGGCGGATCAGCCCCGTCAGCATGGGGGCTCAGGTGAGCTCCGGTGCTGCAGCGGCAGGCGGCAGCGAGGGGCGCGATTGAGGCACTGCCGCGTGCCAGTTCGAAAGAGAAATACTGTACACGTAGTATATTCCTGTCAAAATCCGCAACAGTTTTGATTTTTCAGCATTTAAAATGGAGAGCATGATAGTTTGGTCTAACATGCTGGTTATGTATTCACGTATTCAAGCATTCAACGTAAATCGATGCTTCAAAAACGATCAATGTTCGTGCAGAAATGCTGCAGAATTGTGTACCCGGACGAACTTTGTCGTTCATGTGTACATCATTAGTGAAGCATGTGCGCAGTGCTCGGCATGCCGAACTTTCTACGAACATCTTTTTGCTCTGATACTTAGCTGCTGCAGTCCGGACATACGTGTCTTCTGCAGGCGCAATGCAGTCGGGCTTCGTCGATTCCAGTCATTCCAGAAGACATTGCAGGCAAATGCCTCCACTCGAGTGTGATCGTCGGGCAGTCGGCGGTGTTCTCGGTGTTGCCACGCCTACAGAAATTCTGGATACCTCATGCATTGCTTCATAGAAGCAAAAAATGACTGTCCTTTATCGTTCATCTGTTCGTGAAATATACGTGTAAATGAAAAATAGTTTAATCTGATGAAATTAAATTGAATAGCGACGAAGACGAGACTATACAGCAGTTTTTACAGTCATTAGTTACAAAGTTATAAGTCCTTAAAAAAGATGAAACTTCTGTGTGGTTCACCTTGCATTCCTACCGAACGCGGCTAATTGATCATCCCTGCTCGACACCATCAAGCCAATTTCAAGTTAACCATTTCAATGCTTCGAATTATTGCACTCGTTGTTGTTCAGAGGAGAAATAAATTACAGTCTGGCGTAGATGGAACTTTTCGGAAAACCTTGTTTGGTTGGTCCGTCTCTCTGTCACGTTCTTAAGGATTTAGATAAGAGTAAATTCCTGGGTCCGTATTGCTAAACTAATAGCGAGACTGTCAGATAAGGCTGTTCGTATCAGTGATACTGACAATAACATTATTTCATGTAAGAGTTACCGAAAGTAAGAAGGCATCTTAAAAATGTAACAACATTTGTCCCGTTATTTTTGGCGGGGTGTGACTGCTAGTTAATTGACTCGCTATTAGTTTAGGAATGCGGGCCCGAGAATTTTCTCCTACGTAAATCCTTAAGAGCGTGACAGAGAGACGGACCAACCAACCAAGTAAAAAGCAACTCTGTATATTGGCATGTAGCGAGATATTTTGAACATTAACTTATTGCTAATAGTTCGAATGATTTGAAGAGATGAAACCTGTCGTTCGAACATAAATAGAATCTCCGTGCTTGACGCGATAACAGCACGAAACCACGCGCACTGCACAACAAATATTTTGATCGAAAAAAACCGGTCTTACTCGACAGCTGCAATCGAAAATTTCCGCTGAGTGCACACGACACGTAGAAAACAATCCACGTAAGGATTATTTCGAGCACTACGCAAGTGTCTGAACACCTGGGCAGTCACGCGATGCAGGGGCGTGTTGGTGATGTTGGTGACGTCTCGACCCGCGCTCGAGAAAACGTGAAGAAAAAGAAATTCCGCACGCAAGTCATCTCGATCTCTCGAGATTTCAGAAATGCATCACGGTGACGAAATGAGATGAGTTTTCGGTACGAACTCTTTGCTAACATACATAGTTAATACTACGGAGGCGTGAGTCACAGTTTTCCAATACGAAGGTTAATTTTGCAGCATAATGCCTAGTTCCAACATGGACAATTTGAAGTTTTTCTACCATCATATTAATATTACGCGTTAATATTTTAATATTGAATCAGTGGGCCCAGTACTTTCTACTGAAAATACTTTCCACCCAAAAAATTCACTTGCGTCATGCATTTGATCAAGAAAAAGGGTAGCAATAGCAATCCTGATTAAATTCTTCAGAGCCTCTCATTTCCAGGGCTACGAAAAGACTACGTAGAGATATGAGGGGCATTTAAAAGTTCAGGGATAGTTTCCAGAACACTTTATCTCTCGTTCTGCACCTGCGCCAAGTTTCTTCTAGACTTTTGGGGGATTAGTGCATTAATATGGCGTATTCAGCAGCATGGTGAGGTATTGCAGCATAGTTCAGGTGTGGGTAGCAGCATGGGCAGGCATTGCAGCATAGTTCAGGTGTGTTCAGCAGCATGGGCAGGCATTGCAGCATAGTTCAGGTGTGGGCAGCAGCATGGGCAGGCATTGCAGCATAGTTCAGGTGTAGGCAGCGGTATGTATTAGTTGATGGCGCACACGAAAGAAAGTTTTCTATTTATACGTTAAATTCCAATGGTATTTCAAAATTCCATTCTTGTTCTACGATTCGAAATTTCCTTCCCATTTCGAATTAGGATTTCCTACAGAATTTGAAAACTGTCCTGTGTATTGGACCCGCACTCATTTCCTCTCGCTCACAAGAGTGCTGTTCTCGAATAGAATAAAGACTGATGTAATCAGCCGTCAACTACCGCCCGCCACGCCCCTCAGTGCCCTGGCATGCTGACAACAGCCGCTCCAGGCAAAGCTATCGCTTTATTTCTTAAAAATTTGTGTATTTTATGTAGCTCATGCAACTGCAGGTCCTGCTACACACCTCTGAAACTCCAGGTGCGTAATTCCCGTTTGTGTGAAATAGCAGCGTCAGTGACTCACGCGGTAAAACATATCTGGTATAACACCTCTATACGGCTGTTATGTTTGTGTCATATCAAGCGAATAATCAAGAATATAAGTGTACGCTCAAAATTAGCTAGTAAAGAACGTTTAAGTCGCGTGTTTAAATGTAATGGGCTCGAGGGTGCTTATAAGACCACTCCCGTAATTACGCGTGAAAGCGTTTATTTATTATTTATATTGTTGTCCGCATCAATGGCGAAAGCTGGACACCATTTGAAAGCGTCAAATTAATTTTTCAGATCCGTTATGCACTTCTAGCATCGTTTCAAGAAGTTTTGTCTTAGAAGCCAAGAATTTCGGAGGCCCGCGACCTGGGTATTCTGAATGCACTTGCAAGGCACCAGCCTCTCAGTGTCCGTGCGACTGCCGCAGTATGAGGGTGTGTAATCATTACAGTGCCGTGTCGCTGCAGAGACGGCGCTGGATAGAAGCTGGCGTACTGAGATTTCAGTGTGATGATGAAATTTGTGAAAACTCAAGCATCAATAAAAAAAAAAACACTGTGACCGTGATATTGAAAGGCGAATGATAGTTATACTGTGATAATTTTCTATATAGGGTTTGTAAAAATTTTCAAAAAATGAGATCAATTCCAACGATGAAATTCTATGATTATTTAAATATTACTTCCCTTTGAACAGTTTTTGGAATAACATTTGTGTTGTTTTGAAGTTTCCTTGGATGTGTTCGTAGCGTAGAAAAAACCTTGAAAAATATTGACTTTGGGGCTTTATTTATTTGTTATTCAGTGAACTCTGGTCGCCATGTGAACGTGCAATCATGAGTAAAAAATACCATTAATTGTCAATATTCAACATATCAATAGGTTGAAAATATCAATGAGTAAAATAATCCTGAGTAAAAAATAAATATTATCACGACTCAAGAAAGAAAAGTTGACTTTAAAATCATGCACCGTGAATCAAAATTCTAATTCAACGAAGTGCAAGAAACACAATGAAGCTGTGAGGATGAGCGCGTGGTCCCTTAATTAATTCGTCCATAAAATAAAAGGACTAACTTTGACTTCACTATAGGTCGTATTTCCGGCGATTTCCGTCCTTATAATCGTACACAAATATTTTAGAAAATTCTCAGTTATTTTCTCTTGTTGTCTTGAGGTTACGTCGAGTTAAGACCAATGCCATAAATCTTCATAAGTGCTTGTATTTTTAAATTAATATCGCGCATTTTTATGTGATGGTCTGAACTTAGCAGGAATACGTACTGTAGACATCGCCCAATTTTTCACATTTTAAAGTTTTCATCCAGGAAACTAAAATCCCAGCTTTAAGTTTTAATGTGATTTAGGATTCTATTCTAGAATTGTATTTTTGGTGATCAAAAACCCGATCGTTACCATTCCTTGAGCCTAACCCATTACAGAATAAACTAATTTTTATTTTAACACGTTGACTCCGGAGTGGGTCATATATGGCACACGCGATCATCTAACCTAACCTAATGTAACCAAAGCACTATCATGTATAAATACACATTTTCGAGTTTTCTTCAAATTTGTGTTCATCAATCGAATTAGCTAGTTCTGATTAGATAGAAAATTAATATAGTAACTAAATTTGTAAAACCAAAATCCTTCATTTTTAAATTCACACTAGAGATATTTGTCGGCATGTAATTTTATCTGTGTGGAGAATCGGAGTCAACGTGTTAATGTGATTTAGGATTTTATTCTTGAATTGTATTTTTGGTGATCGAAAACCCGATTGTTACCATACTTTCAGCCTAACCCATTGCAGAATTAACTAATTGATTTACTTTATTCCTTTTCTCTCACGGCTCGAGTGTTACCATTCCTTGAACCTAACTCATTTCGGAATAAACTATTTTTTATTTATATATTTTCTCTCACGTCCACCGAGCAGTTACCATCAGTTAGCACATTCACAGCCGCTTGTCGCACATGTATATATATATATATATATATATATATATATATATACACGCTCAGAGCAGCAGCAATGTTGCTGGGCTGAAATAGCGAAACTAGCTTAGTCCTGACGGCTGAGAAGCCATTTCGGAAAAGCCATTTCAAGGACAGAGGTGTGGATGAATTCTCGGCCATTTTTCCAGGCCTCTTGAAGTTGTGTGCAGGTGACCTGTTTGCTAAGCCTCGGCCGTCACGAGCTCTTTTTCCATGTTACCCATTTTGCAGCATCAAAATTCTTCCAAAGCGGGGTACCTCTTTCATTATGTCCGCGAGGAAACAAGTACATACGAACCCTTAATGTGAATTTCAGTCGTGAAGACTCATTTTCGAATTTGTCGTGAATTATTATTATTATTGACTAGAATGCTGTTCATGAAACGCACGAAAGTTTTGGCCCTGTAATTTAAGTGCGATGGTTGTCAACAAAAGCGTACACAGACGTCGACTAATTTCAACAATTTTTTTTAGGAATGTGGGGTTTTGCTGTCCTAATTACACATATATTGTTTAGATTCATATATTATATAAATATCTTTGCTCGTACGATTGCAATTCTCAATTTCAAGCAATCATATATTTTTGGGAAATCTTCGAGGATATTTCCATTCCGCTACTGTAAAATCCTTGCATTTTCTTTGTTTTTCAAAATTCGTGCTACTCTCAAATGTTGTCTACCGATCCCTGCCGCAATATTAAACCTTAACAACTTCTTTCCTGACGCTATGAAAGATCGCTTAAATAATTTCGCGAGATGGAACCCATTATGCGGGGAATGATGGCGTGCGATTCTGCTGCAAGGAGATAATCGAATAATTGACCAGACTGTCTCGAGGGGGCCCGTCCTTAGATCAATTATGATCTCCTATGATCTGAGACCTGATGACTATGATCTAATCTCAATTATGATCCGAACAAAGGAATCCGTTCATAGATCAATTATGATCTATTCAACACACACAAGTCTGTTCAAAGTAGGGGTTTCAATTATGAGCAGGATTAGGTTTACGCTCGTGATCCAAACTCGTAATTAATTTTGAATTCCATTTAAGTTAATTTCGTACCCAAGGTAAAGTTACCCTGAGTAGTAATTTTACAGGTGAGCTTTATTATATTTTCTGAGTTACGGCTAAGACCGTAATTAATTTCAGTTATTCCTGCATTTCGCAGAAACCCTAAAATTGAGAAGTCACCTAATTGGTTGAATCAAGTTCAAAAAGTCGGCACATCAGTGTGGTCCGGAATGCGGGCCTGAAGAAATTTCAGAGTTTTCAAGGCACCAAGTTTTACCAGTACCATCGTTCGTCACACTGACGTGATTTTTTTTTTCGTTGTATACATACCAGCGAGTGAACGATGAAGGCTACGAGCAGACAGAGGCGTCCTGAATATTCTTTAGATTAGCTGTGCTCTCCCATTTAGAGGAAGCATAAAGCGCGGTGCGTCCAAGTGCTACCATCAAATCGGACTTATAAATTGCTCTGTAATTGCGGTCGACGAGCGCTTCTTGCACGGCTGGTGCAAGAATTATTTCGCAAATCATATTCCCGAAAAAAACAAGCATTCGTGAACGTAACCCATAATGCAGTCTGTGTAATAAATAAAAAAGCACGCAAGCTCGTAGTGCCACAGGAATTCTTGCGCTCATCGAACTGTCTTCTCCGAGGGCACAAACTGAGGCCATTTGAGGCACTTAAGTCTTGGACGACCGAATGATTTGAGCGATAAGGATGCATTTAACTGTTGGCGAAAAACTAGTCGCAGCCTTGCGTACATGTACAATTAGGGTGCATTTAGCTTGTGAAGCAGCGATACGTGCATCCTTACGTACATATGCGATTAGGCTGCATTTAGCTTGTGACGGAGAACTAGGCGCAGCCTTGCGCACATGTGCAATTTGGCTGCATTCAGCTTGTGACGGAGAGATAAGTGCATCCATGTCAAAGTGGATTTTGAAATCCATTTGCACAGAAAAGGGATAAGAAGGGAGTTGTAAGGCTATGGTGCGGCAGAGATAACTCGGTGTTGTTTAAATTATCAAGCCTAGTGCATTAAAGAAGTTGCCTAGCTAAAACACACTACTCTGTGCCCATACTTAATTAACATCTGAAGTTATTGCAAGTTATGGCACTGAGCGATTCACTGCACAATCCTCACTCTACATATTATCAATACTAACTTTTTTATCGGAATAAGTGAGGTCATTATGGGTCTCTAATTTTCATTCGCTGCCATTTCCATTTCCAAGTTTTGACAGCTCTGAAGCACGGCGGATGCGCCTCGACACATGCAGTGGTCATGCCCTCCATTATTAACATAGATGACCCAGGTTCGACTCCCGGTTCTGCAGTGGGATTTTCGTTGAATCGCAGAGGGGGAATAGAAGCTTGTACCTCACATTCTTGGCATCACTCGCGAGACAGTCATTTAAGGCATTTAAAATAAAATTCTGCAATAAATGAGGTTTATTCACTCTGTTGGCATAAGTAAAGTTTCTTTATTTGGGGCAGAAATATGAGAATATCAATTCAGTTACGATTTACAGGTTTCGTTTCAGTCGCACCGAAATTATTTTTAACGATTTAGAATATTTATGATTGCGTAAGTGTGGCTGCGTTGACGTAAGTGTGACTGCGTTGACGTAAATGTGGCTGTGTTGGCGTAAGTGTGGCTGTGTTGGCGTAAGTGTGGCTGTGTTGGCGTAAGTGTGGCTGCGTTGACGTAAGTGTGGCTGTGTTGGCGTAAGTGTGGCTGTGTTGGCGTAAGTGTGGCTGCGTATGCGCTCGCTAAGAACCCGCAATGCATTGGTCCGTTGTGTACGTTTTTTCCGCACATGATGAAAACTTTAGAGAAATGCCTGACGCGTTTCGAACAGAGATAGCTGATATCATGAGGCAAGTAAGTTTTCTTTTGATGATTGCGCTAGCCCCACATTCACGCGCAGTTACATAAAATGTTACAAGTGAATTAGTACCTGCCAGTACTCTGTAATTTCATGCGGGCTTATGTTTTTTTTGGCTGTTATCATTTATTAACACGCGGAAGCAATTACATAGGAAATAATTCACAGATCCAGATTCTTGGGTCTGTATTTTTTAACAGCGTATGTGTCCGAGCCGGCAGTCCGTGTCAGTATGATTCCGAAAATCGCGGTTTTTTACGTGAGATATACCGTCATTTTTTATGGCATGGGGACGCTAGTCTTTGAAAATGAAGAATGTCTGAGTTCTAAACTTTTCAGTAAGTTTAGTGAAGCTCTTCTAGAATTCTGATTTTTTCTGTCCGAACAAACTGTTCACTAAGATCAGGCAACTATTGAGGCAAATTACATGCATAGATATTCATACTTCTTTGGAAATTTTAATTTTATTAGCTGGCACTGATTGGAAACGCGAAAAGGTTGCTTCGAATACTGAATAAATGCAAATATTTAGTATGTAACTTTTATTATAATATAAGTACTTATGAGCCGCCCGTGACCCGTTAATTCACCATAGAGGTAACATTAGCAGGTGGAACGTTAAAACAACGCAAATGTGTCACGGGTCTACCATTTGTTCGTATTGATTTTTGGAAAACATTGCACTTTTATACGACAGCTTGCATCCGCGATGCTGATTACTATGTAATTCCGGAACACTTTACGACAAGCCAACCTACACTTTAACATTTTAAATTATTAGTATTACGTAAATGTTTTTTACTTCAACTTCTGTGCTCATCATAAGTACTTAATGAGACTCAATTGAGGCGAGCAGGACGGTACTGGCATCTTTTAATTGAAATCCAAGAAGGCCTCGTTAAACGATGGGCTCAAGAATGCACCGAAAAACAATGAAAGAAAGAGAATATGCGCTAAGAATACACTCACGTAAAAACTCGCAAAACGAGTTTACAGCCAAGCCAGAATGTGCAAGTAGCAGTGGCAATGCATGGCTGTGCCAGACGGAGCAGTCGGCGAGTTCTGCTCAGTGAACTGGTTCTGGTCACAGGCGGGCGGGTGTGTTACAGGGTGTGTGTGGTGTTGGTGTGGCCGTCAGGTGTGTTACAGGGTGTGTGTGGTGTTGGTGTGGCCGTCAGGTGTGTTACAGGGTGTGTGTGGTGTTGGTGTGGCCGTCAGGTGTGTTACAGGGTGTGTGTGGTGTTGGTGTGGCCGTCAGGTGTGTTACAGGGTGTGTGTGGTGTTGGTGTGGCCGTCAGGTGTGTTACAGGGTGTGTGTGGTGTTGGTGTGGCCGTCAGGTGTGTTACAGGGTGTGTGTGGTGTTGGTGTGGCCGTCAGGTGTGTTACAGGGTGTGTGTGGTGTTGGTGTGGCCGTCAGGTGTGTTACAGGGTGTGTGTGGTGTTGGTGTGGCCGTCAGGTGTGTTACAGGGTGTGTGTGGTGTTGGTGTGGCCGTCAGGTGTGTTACAGGGTGTGTGTGGTGTTGGTGCAGCTGTCAGGTGTGTTACAGGGTGTGTGTGGTGTTGGTGTGGCCGCCATGTGTGTTTGTTTGAATTTTTTGAATCTTAGAAAATTTTCTGCGCTCATTTTTGGTTCATATGGAATATTGAAGGAAATATTCGGCGTCGCTAGCGTCCCCTCAACGTTGAGTGCTTGTGCAAGGAATGTTGAGTAAAAACGAAATAGACTGAGGAGATATTTCTCTATAATTATTTTACTAAAGTAATAATGACCAATCTTTCGTCATTATTTTCTTTGTTAGTCACTCTTCAAGGCCAAATCTTCGGCGAAAAAACTTGATTTTCCTTCACTTTGAAGTCCTTTGTTCAGAATAGAGTCGTGGGATAATATTAGTTGCCAGCATAGGTTCCTTCAGACAAAAATCATCCATCTTTTCCCAAAAAAGTTTTTTTCAAGTACGTACAAACATGTGTTAGGGATCCTGGAACTTGATTCATATGAATTTTTGCTTGAGCGACATGTAGTTACTTTATCGAAAGAATCTTCTTTAACGAACATATTAATTAATTCGAAGAATAGTTTGATTAACTTAAAGCTAACAACCAAATAATCATAGATAAAGTCATTCAGAATATCATCGTCAGGTTTTGCTGGGCTTTCACCTCTCACTCTTATGACTACACTTGTTGGTAACTGCCACGTCAATTTTATTGACTTGCTCAATGCAAACGAGGCTGACGTTCTTCAGACGGATAATTTTTGTTTTTATGGGCTTTGCCTTGTGTCCATTTTTTAAAACCGAGCTCGTCGTAATTCGAATTCTTCCTATCGATCTTATCTTAGCGTTGGCATGCCGACCGTGCCATTGTTCATTCCATCGTTCATTCCATCGTTCATGCCATCGTTCATTCCATCGTTCATTCCAGTTAGAAAAGCACTGCTCCATTCACTGCATTTGTTCAGTAGCGTGAGAGGTGAGATCGCTCCAAGATATTCATCAGGACATGATTAACTGAACACAATGAAAAACTCCAACCTTCTAGTTGAAGAATTACGTTGGTGCCGAAGAGAAATTAATTCAATTTACATACATCAGCTTCCCGTACTACCACAATTCATCATATGATTAATCTGAAAAGACAGACGCCAGATGAAGCTAATCAATTTCTATTTGACAGTAGTGCACTGTTTTTTAAAATCTAATACTTATGAGGCAGCGCGATCTATATTGGCAAACACCATTCCTGAGCACTTGAGCAGTTGCAATCAATGAAGCTTGGAGGTATTTAAATTATCCAGGGGGACGCAACACTTTTAAGAACGCAACAAACGCATTCGATTCTCACAGTGAATCACAGACTCGAAAGCTTTCTGGCGAATGTAAGTCCTTTTTCTTGCCCCCAGCTATAGCTTCATTACTAAAGAATTGATGAACTTTTCCAATTGTCTCACTCTGCCGTCACTCACTCAATAAATTGCTGCGTTATTGTGGCACAATTCACGGCCGGCATCGGAAGCTTCACGGCTGGCATTGGAAGCTTCACGGCCGGCATTGGAAGCTTCACGGCCGGCATTGGAAGCTTCACGGTCGGCATTAGAAGCTTCAGCCGGCCTTGGAAGCTTCCAGAATTAAGAATAAATGTAATCCAAGTCGAACAAATACCTGACTACTGAAAAGTCCTTCCTATTCCGTTGTCTTTGATGGAGTTGTGAAGGAGGCTGGATTTCCTTCAGTACAAGCAAGAAAAGAAACTTTTCTCTTGTTAGCTCGGTGCAGCAGACATTCAGGGAGGAATCTCAAAAATTCTGACAAGCTCGAGGTCGTGCTATTGAAAATGCTGAATAATTCAGGGGGAAGAAAGGGCACTGAGGAAAATATACTGATATCTTGTTCGATCTATACTACTGACTACCCAACGATGGTGTACCTTGGTCGACTAGTAAGTTTTAAGCTTGAAATAGTAGATATGTTCAGTATAACTGAATTCAGTGTAATTCGTATATCAGTGCAACATTTATGTAGACATGCCACCCTCTGCCAAAGTTGGTATCTGTTTGATATGCAGTGAGTGGAAAATGAACTCTTCTTCTTCTCGTAGGCGAACTTTCCGAAGGCCGTCTACTACGTTATGCAGTTGATGGAACTGAAGTATCAAATAATTTATTCATCCCGTTTACGGACAGTAAATGCAGCCAGTATTCGAGGTCCCGCTGTAGCTCTGAGGGCTCGGAGAGAATTCAAGATCGCTTTCTCAATTTTTTGGGAGATTTTTTCTGGGAGAATCCTGGTAGTCCGGGCATTTATATTCAAGCTTTTTATTTCAGGGGCAGATACGTTTTTCCTCCTGTAGAACGTATTTTGATTCTCTGTCACTTTCCGTCAAGTCTCGGAAAAACCAATCTGGGTGGGGGTTAAATGAGGCGTTCACATGAATGTTGAAATTCAACGCTGATTCCTTTTATGTTGTATGTTCTACAGTATTTATCCCCATCAGTGATTTGACGATAGATTATGGTAGAGTTGATACTCTCACATCAAGCTGAAGTCATGGTTTGAGTCGGATTAATAACCCGCGCATTACCCTTCAATTTGCTCCATTTTTCTACCCTTGCATTCGTCACAAGCGGTCGATCTCACCTCCTGAATGGAATGAAAAATTCAGTGAATTGCCGAAACCAAAAAAATATCTGACCATTTACTCGAGACACAAGGGCTTTTGCTCGACAATGCTGCGGGAAATAAATCGGTCACGCCAATTAAGACCAAGAAGAAATTCTATTGCTGAGCTCACACGAGTTTCCTCAAGGAATTCTTCTACCTTGCACTCCTGATTAATTAGATGGGATAATTTTAGCCAGGTGTTGCTATCGGTCGAGGACTTTCACGTCAGGCTGTAAATATTGTTTCCGATGCAGGGAAATGTTATCATCCCACCTGAAATTACGGCAGCGGTCTGACGGCAGAATTCCAGCCAAGTTCGAAGATTACATGAATGTCGAATAATGTTTGCTCACGAACGTTATTAAAGTGTAGTTATTTATTAGAATAAGGGACGCTCAGGATCCATATTGTAGGGTAAGATTCGTAAACATCCACTGGGTTTTAAATTTATTACCCAAGCTTTCGCACACTTAAGCAGCGTGCGTTTTCAAGGGACGAAACAACGAAAATTTTGGACTTATGACATGTTACGCCGTAAATAGGCTACGCCGTCAAAATTCATGCAATGTTGACGGGGAATATTTTTAACCGAGATAGGAACATGATGGGTGAAACAGCGATCGAATTTGAAGAAAGGATATCATTGGCTGTGATCTAACAAGGTTGATTTAACGAGGGGGTCATATATTTCAGAAAATTATAAGGATCGATTGATAGAATTCGGATTGAATTTAGTTCGAGGAAGTGTAGTTATCGGTGTTATTTAGCTGAGGGCATTGTTATAACGGCGTGCAAGGCCTGCTGTAGAGATAGAAAGTCATTTGCTATAGAGATAGAATATCGTTTTTCAGTGAACTGGTTACCATTAAACCTTTTGAACGTAGCGTATGACCAATGTAAGGTGTGAAAAGATTGTTCGTTTTAAAGGTGCAAATATATGAGTTGTATTACACTTCAATAAAAGGTAAATGTAGTCTTGCTTGCCATGATTATCAAGGAACGACCAGTGTTCTATTCTCGTATAAAAATGTGAAAATATATTTATACTATGAAGTTGAGCATGCTCAATAAGTTTAGAAGCAGATTCTGTAATTAGTTTTTATGGTGCATTGTGTGATTGTTCAGCTCATGCAAAAAATATAAGCAGTAAGTATACTTATATGTATTTGCTGTATTTTATGGCTGCACTGAACTCAGAGAATATTATGAATAACACATTATGAACTTCATAATACAGCACATTATGAACTTCTCATCATTTTTTGAGTACGTTGGCGTCCTAAAGTTTGACACTCATTAATTTTTCATTTAGAATTGATGCTGAAATTTATTATTTACTTGCATTAGCTTCACAGCTCTACTGAAATTCGTTCAGTCGGAACGACATGTGAATGCGTGCAGAAGAAAGTTTCATTTGCGTGAAGAACTGCTGTCGCGATATTACCTCACTCTGCTGTCGCGATATTACCTCACTCTCCTGTCGCAATATTACCTCACTCTACTGTCGCAATATTACCTCACTCTGCTGTCGCAATATTACCTCGCTCTACTGTCGCGATATTACCTCATTCTGCAGTCGCAATATTACCTCACTTTGCTGTCGCAATATTACCTCAGCAAACGGACGCTTTGGTCTGCGCTTGTTGATAATATTTGTTGGGTTCTATCTAGTAAAAAATTTCATAACGCTTTCGTATAGTTTTAACTTTAAGATTCAACTCTCAGTCGTGCATGATTCCACCAAGCCTGACGCCAGTCGCTCATACAGACTGGAGGCAGACATGATTTCTGGCAGAAGACACGTGACGTCAAGAGATCGCTTCAAAGCTACGAACATCAAGCACCGTTATTAAGCAGCTATGCAAGCAATAACTCCCTTTGCGGTGTCTTTGAAGATCAGTCGTCTGTAAGCCAAACTTAATTCTCGACTGCAATTGGCCAAGCTCGCGTCAGATTGCGTTTACGATCTTACGAACTCGAACTAACGTCATCTCGGTCCTGATGAAGAGCCCTCGCCAAAACGAGATGCTAATGAATGCGCTCAGTAATTACTCGAGAAAATCTAAGCAGATGGTGGGAAGGTTGCACGCGTTATTAAATTTTCCTCTTTTACGCAGGAATATAATCTTGATATTCTGTTTCCCTTGCACAGAATGCAGGTACATACAAGAATTTGCAACCTCAGCTCAGTTAAACGAACTTTTTTGAAAATTGAGAGCTGTGAATGTTAAGTGATTATTTAACGAGGGAAAAATTGTATTTTTCACTAAAATCATTATAGAGGAGTCTTTCGTAACGAAGATTCTGACTAAATAAACCATTACTACCGTTCAAAATTTACTCAATTTTTCTCCTCAGGGGTTTTAAAGTTGCATCATGCAAACTATTAGGCCAAGCGTATTATGAACTTAAAAAGCCAAGGTACTCTGTGAAGCACTAATTCTTGCTTGAACGCGGGTTGGACAGCTTCCATTGTAGGAGAAAAATCTGATCTAAGGATTTTAAGGAAAGGAATATAAGTTAGAACACAAATTCCTGCTAAAACTAAGACCACGTGAAAATTTTAGAACAGAATTCATCCACGCTGATGCTTATCCTGCGAAACGTTTATCTTAAGGATTACAACTAAAGCATTTCGTTATCTGACAGTCTAACAATATCTTATCATGTTCCAGATTACGATAAAATTCTGAAAGTCAAATTCGAATTGAAAATAATGTTGTTCTGTGCCAATTTTTCCACGAAAACAAAGCATTATCCGTCGTCATGATGCTTTTATGTTGCGAATTTACGAAACAATTTACGGATCTCACGGCGGCCCCAATGGTGCTTAGGCCAAGCAGAGCTGAAATTCGATTTTATTGAGTGTTTATTGAATGTTTTTTTTTCGCGTTGCTTCGGTGCTTATCGAGTGTGAAAGTGAATGTCCCGTTTCGCCTTCAACGGTTTCGACTCGACGAGAATTTGGAAAATTATGTGCACGGCCCGTAGACTTGTGATCCTCGCCTCCTCTTTTGGCTTCCTGGCGCTCGGTGAGTACAGCAGTTTTTCCCCTTGATTTGTGTGGCGCTTTCAAAATTACCGTATAGGGTAGTTGTGAGTACTATGAATTATCATTGTTATTATATAAATATTCAGCGTGGTAACTATTTTTAATGTGCTTTTTAAGTAGAATGCTTTATTATATAAGTATTCAGGGTGGAAACTATATTTAATGTGCTTTTTAAGTAGAATACTTTATTATATAAGTATTCAGGGTGGAAACTATACTTAATGTGCCTTTTAAGTAGAATCCTAAGTGCTGTTTAACCCCACCGAACGGTAGTTTTTTAAGCAAATTTTACATCAGTTGTTAAATGCTAAATTTAAAGCCTAGATTGAACGTTTCTCATCATGCCTGCATTGAATTAGTCTTGAGAAAATTAGAAATATAACATAAACTATAAATAACAAATGCATGAACACATATTATTCAAATTTTATGAGCACATCGATACGAAATTGTATTTGTCCCCGTATTTGCTTGAATACACTCGTAGTTCACGGTGCTTTAGGGGCGATTACCTGCTTTCTATATATAATTTATCTGCAGCCCAGAAACCTCGAGACACCTGGTACATTGCAGCTGTAGCACGTGTGTGTAGCTCCGTACAGTTCCTTTAATGATGAGCTTCCTCGCGGCAGAGTGTTAGCATTTTTTTCTACAAATTATCTAAGGCATTATTTTGTGATTCTTTGAAAATTTACAAGCTATGAAAGTCACCGGAATCTAATTAACACATGAGGAGAAGACTTAATTAGAGAACTTGAATAAAATTTTCATTTTTCATTTAGAAAGTTCGTGTACACATGTTGCACGGCATTGCTCGGAAATTAAGGTCTACTGCACGAAAATGTCTTTTAACCAAGTCTAACTTTTCTTCCGGTGCATGTAGGAATGGCTACTCATGATTTTGGCAGCACAAGGGCAGATATCACACCGGATGGTTCATAATTATCGACATGGGTGTGAAAAAGTTTGTCCCGGCAGCCTCTCTAATTCTTCCTGTCGCAACCAACAACCAACCGCTCAGTAAATATTGCGTCTCCACCAGGTAAATAAATCGGGTAAACTTTTCCATGGACCTTAGTTTATTTATGTAATATTACTGACTTCTTTTTCTGCCTTAACATATCTCACGGACATTGGTTTCGTGCGCCCGAACTTAAAAACAGATCTTTGAGTGACGACACCATGTTGAAAGTTTCTCATACTGTGCACCTACGAGTACTACTGTACACACCTTAGAGTCAAGCAACAGGTGGGTAGTATGCAAGTTCATGACGCTCTTATCAGAAATTAAATTCCGGTATTGCCTGATCGATGATCGAGTTTCTCTTCATGTTCAAAAATGCCGAATGAATTGAAGTTAAACTTAAGAATTGGAACGGTGCGTTGTGCGAGTTGTTGCGCTTCCGTCTAAAATGAATTTGTCGTTAATGCGCAGAAATTTATGCGTGCTAAAACTCAAGTTATTTTTCCTCATCATATCGTGCGATAATTTTGAGATACATTTTCAGAACACGGAAGGCTTAGGACAGGTTCTGTTACTGTCATGAGATAAACATCATATGAATGAACATTTAATTTGTTCGGTCGCTTATTCTTACATCAACTGTCTTATTGCTCTTTGAGTCAGCGTATCTTTTAGGTGTGAATGAAAAAACGGGTTTCCGAAAGATACATGTGAGGCAAACCGCAGCTCTGTAAAGTAATCTAGTCGCCATTTTTGAGCAAGTGCCATTTGTGCCATTTTTGAGCAAGTGCCACTTTTAGGCAAGTGCCATTTTTGAGCAAGTTATGGTCGCATTTCATTCGAGTTGAGGCAACTGGCGGTCGGACAGAAGAGCTTCTCGTCGTTCATTTATGCTTCTAGTCTTGACGAGTGTAGTATTCATTGTTTGTTACAATTAAATTCCTTTTTGGTGCTACGACCATTTAAATTTCTCTGCCTTTGATAACTTTACCAGATCTGCGTGCTCGAATGTCAGGTTTAAATTTCATTCATAAAATAACAAATATTGCGTTCTGTAAATGACTATCAATTTAAGGTCAGTTCAGGATGAGTGCTGAAGAAATTTATAATGGATGGGCTACAGTTGAAATTAATGGTAGCCCATGAAAAATGTATAGATTACTAACATTTATCAGCAAATCTGGTGCAAAGGTTGAGAAATACCCCCTATTGAGACAAATCAATACGGTTTTATAGCTTTATGACGGGTTGGTTCAATGAAGCAGCAATATTTCAGCATAGACTTCTGTTTGTTCATCATCTTGAGCCGCTGTGCGAGAAGCGTTAGTGAAAGCCGTGCCTTGTGTACCTTTCACTGCAGTATGAGTTATTCCTACTGGCAGGCTGGCCAGGAGGCAATTACAGGAGGGGGTCCGGGCCTATACGTACACACAGTTGTGGTCGAACTTACTCGACGCAGCTGCTTAATCTGTCTTGGTGCCGGTGAAGTTGGTGCGGGACAACGGTATTTGCAGCTGCAGCGTACGGCTGCTTCGCTGTTTATTGCGCGCTCAACTTTCAGTTGACTTTAGTGGCATTTGCTTGTCATTGGACGTTGTTATTGAATGGGGGCTTGTGCGCTCATTTTGTGTCGTTGTGTGGTATGAGCGCGAGGCATGGTTACTCACGCTGCTCACTGACACTGACATAACAATGAGGCATTGCTGTTTACGAGTGTCCTTACTGTAACAGAAGAACCCCCTTAGTTATTCATCAATGGCTAATATCAGTTACAAGTTAATCACAAATCTTGTACGACTTGAGACCCTTGCGAATTAGTGATGCAGGGCATTAATTCGTGAATTACTATGTACAATGCATAATAATTACCGTGAATTCAAGCTTTCGTGTATTTACGACTCGTGAATTGCGGCGCTCAGCTGTCATTCGTAATCCAAACTGACTACGCCTTGTTGATCTTTATTAATACTTACGCTATGACTGCATATTTTTTACACAACTAAACAAACTCATTTTTCACAAAAGTTTGCGACGCAACTACAATGCACGTGTTGTCAGTGCTCCTACATTCGTGCATGAGGCGTACCCACATTCGTTCATGAGGTGTACCCACATTCGTGCATGAGGCGTACCCACATTCGTGCATGAGGCGTTCCCACATTGAAGTGCTCTTCACAGCTTTTCTTTTACCGAGGCCACTCGTACAATTTGGGGGTTCCAGGCACGACTCGATATTCTGTGACCAGCGTCACACTGGAATTGCGTTCAACTTGAAAGAAAGTTCAAGAGTATAGGCATTTCATTATAAGTTAGCATGGCGCTATTGCCACAAGAAAATTCAATGCTCCTCTAGACAGCATCGAATAACCGTCTCAATGTCCTTCATTACGCTTCAAATTTTCACCTCACTATAGCGCCACAGGAGGACTGCTAGTACTCTACCTGAATAATAAAAACCTAATTACGATCACTTCGGTAGTCCAAGTCCTCTTTCTTCATGCAAGCATCATTTGGGATGCAATAGGCCAGGGCTTGATAATGCACGGCAAATAGCTTTGGAAAGGACCCGAACATGGCTTATGTTTTTCCAGCTCTGCACTCCTAGCGACATGACCGCCACGCCCTCTGGCGGGGCAGGACCGAGTGCTGTTTGGCGTTCGGCGAAGGGCGCTTCCCACGATCAGGCAAAGGCTGAAGACAGTGGTGGCAGACATCCAAATATGGGCTTCAAATGCTAATTTTGCTGTCAATTCTGGAGTCAGGTCGGAAGTCAAGGGACTGAATGATCCTTTGACATCCGATTGAAACTATGTTGATTGTTTGATACTAAATTGAAAGGGACTTTGCAGACCCTTGTAGTCAGACCCTGACTCCAGAATTGAGGGCAAAGTTGTCATTCGATGTCCATATTTGACAGTTTGCCGACATTGTCTTCACACTTTGACTGATCGTGAGCAGGGCCCTTTAAGGTGAAGATAAAAGGCAGTAGGAATCTTTCAGCTATGTTCCTAACCCGACCTCGGTGATGTGGACCTGATGGAATAGCAGGCTACCCTAAAGTGCGCTGCGAGGGGCGCTCTGAGACTCACTGAATCCTCACAACTCGAATCTTAACACGTTGACTCCGATTCTCCTCACAGGTAAAATTACGTGCCGACAAATATCTATACTGTGAATTTAAAAATGAAGGATTTTGGTTCCACAAATTTGGTTACTCTATTAATTTTCTTTCTAATCAAAATTAGCTTTTTCGATTGATGAACACAAATTTGAAGAAAACTCGAAAATTTGTATTTATACTTGATAGTGCTTTGGTTACATTAGGTTAGGTTAGATGATCGCGTGTACCATATATGACCCACTTCGGAAACAACGTGTTAAGTAGTACACATTTGCCTTGAGTCTCCACAGCAAAAGTTAGACTACGCGGTAGTCCACTCACTGGTGAAGGTATTGCTGCAATGCTATAAGAGGTGGATCGGTTGATACCTAAATTGAACTGGATCATTCTAATATCAGAGCCTGAATTTGTGGACTCTAATTCACAGAATGTAGGCGCTACATTTAGCCACTGTGGTCTCAACGGACGGAAGTAACAATAAATACGTTTCGTGCGCTGTCACGAAAGGCCAACATCGAAGGTCAGGGCTTGACACATCCAGGCTTGCCACACTTTCTTTTCCTTCCTGTCGCCGTTGATGCCCAACTTCACGTAGGCGATCAGCAGTTGTAGCGCTTGGGCTTCATTTTCAATGCATTTTTTCTCTTGCTTCTATAAATGTGTTATTGACTCTACAAAGTTTGCTGAAGGCGCATAGTACTGTAAATACAGTCGTTTTAGGCATAAAGCGGTAGATCGGTTCCAGCAAACAACTCCAGCAATTTATTTGTTTTTTTTACTTAAATAATTTTATGGCTATTTGATACTCGCTTTAGTTGATAACGCTCTATGCGAGGGACGACTGTATGGCGGTTGTCTGCTGGAAACGATCTAGCGCTCTATGCTGAGGACGAATAGTAACAGAGTAATAAAATACTCTTAAGTTTACTCAACTCTCCTTTAGCAAAGGCGACACTTCATTATGAATTTTGATTATTAAGTCGAAGCTTCATAGTGTTTGAAACTTAATTCCACTGCTTCATAACTTTGCCACCTATATAATCATTTGATTTACGAGCTCAGCTCTGCAATGTTACGATAAAAGGAGATACTTTTAATGAGCAGCAGAATTTTTTTTAACGATTTCATGTCAAGACTTTTTTGGAGCGAGTTTCGTCTCGGACTTTCACTGCAGGTCTTTGGAGAGGTGTTCGACCGAGAAGATCTGCACCGTCACTTCAAAGACCTTCGTAAATACACGGATATATTTTATTTGTAGCCGTCCATTCCGGGTATAGATTTATTTCCACGTGTTCTTCATCACTCATCCACAGTCTTCTGTAATGCGATAGAATTAATTATTCTCTGTAACAATAGAGTCACAGCATTCACGAATCGGAAGGGATTTTACATTAGTAACACAGTGACCCTCAAATCAATGAGATCGGTGTGCTGAGTGAACACATCGAGCTAAAGCTTTGTATCTCTTATTCACGTCCACCATTCTTACCCGGCCTCAATGTTCAGAATTTATTCCCTCGCTAAATTGATAGCCAGGAAATATTTATTGGTGGCAATAACAAGTCTACTCTTAGAAATAAGCCGTTAGTCAGGTTATTAACTTGGAAGCTCAGGAGAAAATCGTCGGACGGTTTTCTTTAAAAATTGGCATCTCGTTGCGTGCTTGGATTGATGATGATTTTTTACCTTTTTTATGTTGTTTGGATTAATGAGTAGTTAACCTGATTTGTTTTTGTAACACTTAGCGACAACGAACAAAATGGAATAACTCCGATAACTAGCAATGGGTGATTTAAGCTCAGCCAATGTGAGTTCCTCCAATGTTTGCGTAGGTTTTTTATCATCGCTGGCGTATAAAATACAGACAATACTGCTAGCTCTGTGGACGATCGAGGGCCGTCCATAAATAAAAACCTTAGAATGCCTGCGCCATTGAACTGTTGGCCCCATATGTCACGTGAAGCTTCTGTGTTTTGTAAAGCATTTGTTGTTTTTTGAAATGCCTGCAGCATTGAGCTATTGGTAACATACGCCGTGTGAAGTTGCTGTGTCACGGAAAGCACGCGGTGCGAAAATTTGGGTTACAGCTGTAAAAAACTTACGTGCCGGTAAGAATTCGCCATAATAATTTCAGTTATGAATCTCAGCGCAATGCTTTCTCGATCTCCCATGTTATATATGAGACATAGCATTCCTCAGTAAAATTTGAGTCCGACTACAGTAAGAAATCAATGCATAAGAACATTTGCATGCATAGATATTTGTTGGAGTTTTTTTAATTCGGATATAGCCCCTTCATTTTATTTCGGACATTTTTATTCCTGTTAATACGTGAGCACAATTAAAATATCAAGCGTGACCTCAGTTACGTTTGTCACGCGTTGGTGAAGTGGTTCGGGCCCTTCTGCCCGGGCCACACTGAGGTGCTGCTTTTATTCTATTGCGACGTTTGGAACGCTTCAGCTCTGACGTCAGCAAGCTGCTGGAGTAGGCCAGCTCCCTCCACAGTTTGATGATAACGAATGAGATGAGACCTATCAGGGACGGCTTCTAGAAATCTGTCCAGTTTCCTCTTGAGTGCCTCCAAGGGTCCTTCGAATTCTTCAGGTCTTTTGACAGCAGGTAGAAGAGTCTGGGTCCCATTACCGAAAAATGACTGTTCGTGCCTCGATCGAAGGCTGCAGGCCGCCGTAGCCTTGAATGTGGGCACAACAAACACTTTGCACAATCGAATGTGTTGCTTTGTGCCCAACGTTAGATTTTCAATCGTGAAGTTCGGGACCAGTCCATAAAACAATTTAAACGTGCAGATTATGGATAGTAATACGCTGGAGAGAAGATAGTTGTTGAAATGACCAGCGTCCCAAGTAACCCCGATCCTGAACCTCGCCAATCTTTGCAGTGAGGCTTCGCCGTATATTTCCTAGCTTCACGATGTTCTCAGTGCAGAAATTACGACGCGCTTTTTGCTGTTCCCTTTGAAGTTTTACTGATATTGAAAATGGATTTCATGGTCGAAACATTCTTTTTTTTCAGTACAATCATAATTTTAGTTTAGACATACAATAATCCTACAATCCGCTTTCCTTGTCCTAGCGTTCACAAGAATCGAAGACTGAACTGGATTATGATTGATATCGTTCAGGAATGGCATTGGTCTTTACAATTGTCAAGAGCCAGTGATATCAACGAGAATAGTATCGTGGGAGATGATGCAAAACGTTGAAATTAGTTTCTTGAACGTATGTTAGTGCATCTGTGTGTTATACACGGAAAACGAAATTTCAAAGGATCGACTAATTTGAAATGAAATAAAAATAAATCATCAGCGAAGAATTGTAGCCGCGTTGACTGAAAAAATGACAGGTACTTCAAACTGACCAAAATGGGACCAAAGGTGGTTCCGGGTCTGATCACCACTCTTCTACCTTGAGTCTGTCTTGGCAGTCGCTCACCTGAACACTTGATCAATCACTCATTATAACAGGTGACGTCCAGGTTTATTTTCTCACCTCCGTACCAGTATACCCAGTCACAGATATACTTCCAATTCGCTCGAATGCAGTACTCTAAAGCCGTACCTATGCACGGGAAGGTCAAACATTTCTGGGTCTCGATCGCTGTGCCAAAGCAAGAGCATCTCTATTTCGAAGGTAGAGCGGTGGAACGGAAAACTAGCGTGGAGATATTTGAAGTTCCTTCATGCTGGAGCGGCAGCGCAGCCCGGCCCTCCCACACATTAATAATTGGCTGCTGAAGAATGGAGCCGCGGGAGCCATAACGGCGCTCGAGATACTAAGCATTGATTAATTAATTCGATCTGCCTTAGGGTTTTATGTTCGCATGATAGCGCGTGATCTGTCTTTGGATTCTGTGTTTGTACAATCTATGATAATTTCTTGGGTTCATTGTTGGTATGATGATAGGTTTTTGGATTTTACGTTTGTATGATCGAAGATAATTTTTCGGATGTTTTGTTGGTATGATGATAGGTTTTGGATTTTATGTTTGTATGAAGGTCCATGATTTGTTTTTGGATTTTACGTTTGTATGAAGGTCTATGATCTGTTTTTGGATTTTACGTTTGTATGAAGGTCCATGATCTGTTTTTGGATTTTATGTTTGCATGAAGGTCTATGTTTTACTTTTGACTTAATGTTTGCATGAGTGGTGCATCGTGGCTACTTTATCTCTGCATCCCAGTGAAAGACGATAACATTCGTTTCCCTGGACAGGATTTTTTTGGTCTAGGTCCGATTGTTTTTTGAAAACAATCCATAAGATTGTCCTCTCCTTACGACAGCATACAAAAAATTGGCTCAGGCCCATATTTTAAGGAAATAATTTTATAATATAAACACATTTTTAGCGTTCTAATCGTAGTATAGAATTAATCAATGATTTAATTCATTCACATTTTCCCATTATTTAAAAATTACAGCCCTATAAAATTTAGTTATTCAGTCATAGCATTTCATTTCAATATTACCGCGCTGAGGTCGTGGTGGGTGTGAAGCGCTGCGCAGTGAAGGGCGTCTGTTGCATTTTTGCGCGATACAGACATTAATATTTACAGACATTAATTTCCGCTATAAAAATTTGTTCTTAATTTTTAAAGCAATAAAAATTGCGTTTTTAACGATTTGGTCGCAGGTGGAGGCTTTAATAAAAATAAATATTTCAATAGCCGCCATGCATGAATGGATGGAGCCAAATTAGTCGTCATTAATTACGAATGTCATCATTACGTCATCTAGAGGGCAGGTATCTGGGGCAGGACGAGCGGGATACCAGTCTGCACTACCATTGGTTCACCTCTAGTGAGGGACACCGCTACCTTCTTGCATGTTCTTCTCCTTCTGACATGGTCTTCACCTTCCTATACATGTTCTCCACCTTCCTGCATGGTCTTCACCTTCCTATACATGTTCTCCACCTTCCTACATGGTCTTCACCTTCCTATACATATTCTTCACCTTCCGACATGTTCATCACCTTCCTATACATGTTCTCCACCTTCTTACATGGTCTTCACCTTCTCACTTGTCTTCACCTTCCTACATGATCTTGAACACGTTGACTCCGATTCTCCACACAGGTAGAATTACGTGCCGACAAATATTTCTAGTGTGAATTTAAAAATGAAGGATTTTGGTTTCACAAATTTGGTTACTCTATTAATTTTCTTTCTAATCAGAACTAGCTTGTTCGATTGATGAACACAAATTTGAAGAAACTCGAAAATTTGTATTTATATATGATTGTACTTTGGTTACAATAGGTTAGGTTAGATGATAGCGTGTACCATATATGACCCAATTCGGAGTCAACGTGTTAATTTTTTACAAATTCCACAGTTTCTTGATCGACTTCACAGGCATTCTCCAATAACCTTTCTAGTGGGCCCATTACGCGGTAGTTTTACCCTGGACACTGTGCACTTTTAAACACAAGTGAATCGGAAATATTTAATATTTATCTTGAGGGTCTAAATGCCCTGATTTCTCGTTACCATTTAATGACTAGAATGATCAGGTGCGGCGTAGCCTGTACGGACACATGGATTTCGTGTCTTTATGCTTGTGTTGAGGTCAAATGTTGTTTCTTCCAGAATAATCGGCGATTGTAAATTTACTTCTAAGCCCAGGATTCTTCGCGTCTGGAAACAGGCATTCGAATGAGTGTCGTGTTTCATACAGTACTGTAATTACACAATTAATTACACAAGATTTGTTTGCATGCATTTTTCTGTTAAAAACTATTATTTTTTTGTGAGGATATTATAAGTATCAGCTCCCAGTTAGGATTGATTAAATTCATGACGTGAGGCGAGATGAAATATTTTTACTGAACTTTCAATTTGAAACTTATTTTCTTTATGCCCTCTCAATGAGCTTGGGAATGCATCAGATTTTTATAACACGTAAACATTATTGCGTATGATTGATTTGTTGTACTACAAATTTGCTCGAATAAATATCCGGAGAGAAAAACGCAACTCCAAATCTCCAGAGGTTAGAGCCGGTTAGGTTTCAAAACCCATTCCGCCGTGCGCTCGATCATCGGAATTTTATGGAACATTCAGAACTGGATTTACGAACACTCATAAAACACATGAGAAACACGGGCCTTAAAATTTGCTTTTGCCGGGCACGTACGTGGCACCGACCTCCGGAGTGGCAAGGTCTTTGTTAGTTGTCCTTGTTTTAAGAAGACATACTCGTGCTAATATGTTCACGCTAGCATGTACAGGCTGCGCCATCGTCCAGTTTAAGAGGGTTTTGAAATAATTTTGATTCTGAGGTATATCAGTGCAAGAAAAGCTCAACTGTCGTATGATTTCTGGGGTTTGAGTGTAAGTTGAAGTTTGCGAATTTGTTAGCTCTGTCAAACCTAACGTATGAGATATCGTAATTCTACGTTTAACATTTTCATCTGCTAATTGCTCAGTACCCAAGTCTGCTCAATGAATTATTGATGACACAACACGTTCGCATTTTTGAATTCTTTGTTATCTATGCATCAAATCATGTCCGCAAGAACGTTCTTAATTCGATTTATAACTAAATCCGAGCATCAGAACCAAAGCTCTAAGTTTTACTCTAATAGACAAGGTAGATTAAAGAGCTGTGTCCCATTCACAACTCGCGTGTACCCTAACTATTAAAGAGAATTACATACAAGAACGAAAGCGTCGTTTCGTAGCTTGACGTCGACGACCAAAAGTGATCGATCACATCGTGAATATTTACGACACAGATATGAACGATGATCACAGGTGACCATGGATGATCACAGATGATCACAGATGGTCATGGATGATCACGGATGATTCCTGTTGAGGGTCACGAGGTAGACAGTCCGGTCGTGATTTACGATACAGGTTGAGGCCTCCAGCGGTGAAACTTTAGCCGACATTACGGCATTTTTACTGAGAAATTTTTATTAGTGTTATTGTAAAGGAATTTCCTCAGAAAGAGGCAAAATATTTTTTTGGCGTCTATGAAATGAAATTGGTTTGAAATCGTGTAATAAATGTGATGTAATGTAATCGTGTAAACTAACTCACGTTAGCTTATAGTGATTAATAAATCTATGGATCACTTGTTGCCTTCATTCTCCTAGTTATTTTTCTTAACGTTTTGCATTGAAAATGATTTTTTTGACGCAATAACTCGGCAGTTTGAACATAAATACCCCAAAGAAAACTTCAATCAAAGGAAAGAAAATGAGACCAAATAAAACAGGATTTCTGTACCTTTTCAGTCATAGCTGCACGTATTGTTCGGGCTTAGTTATCATTACCTGATTTATTTTTGTTTGAAAAGAATTGTTAAATTCATTATTTCCAGTCAAATTTATTGTTTCCATGTATACTCAATTACATCAGAAAGGCATTGGAAGATCCGTTTGTACGGTCATTATGTCTAGCCAACACTCTGTCTAAGGTCATGTCAAGCCAGCATTCTGTCTAAGGTCCGTACGTCTAGCCAGCGCTCTGTCTAAGGTCATGTCTAGCCAGCATTCTGTCTAAGGTCATTATGGTGAGCCAACATGATTTCCACGTATGTTTGTTTGCCTTGCCAAGGCATAGAGAGAGGCGTTTACAGGAAATCTAAAAAGCTGGTAGAAGAAACAGCTGAGATTTGCTCACAGAAACAGCTGCAGCGTCCAATTCTCATTCCTCATTCTCTCACTCTCTTTCCCTGCCCAAGAGAGCCGTAAATTTTTAATTCTTTTCTAAGCAAGGTTTTTTTTTAGTTCTTAACAATATCTAGCGCTGATTTTAACAGGGAGCACTCGATTCATGCAATCATTAACTGTATCCCAGATGCTAAGTTGTCTTAATTGGCCGAGTCTGCAGTGTAACATACGGATTCGAACTCAGTAATTCATTGCATTGAAGAAAAGAATATACGCCCATCTAACGCTGACACTGCACCCAGCGAGACGACGTAATTGAATAGTCTCATCTTGGGCCGAAGAGGAAATTCAAGGGCTGTTTTCTCCAAGCATTTTCTACAGAAAGCTACGGGGGCTTTTAGCTCTTTGATGCGACGTGGTGCTGCTGGCTCATATGTTTGTGCCGGCCTCATCTGGGTTCTAGCCCCACAGGGACCGCTGCCAAAAATGCTTGACATTTGAAATAATATAGCTTATGTTTAAAGTCACGCTGTTTCTTCAAAACTAGGGTGACTGTACTCTACAAGTACATGAAATGTACTACGCGTTTGTGGACAAGTACTTTTCTCGCAATTCTTCGTTTGTTTAAAGAGAATGAACTGGGTCCTTTTAGGGTTAAATTTGTTGCAACACCAACTGTGCCTCGAACTCCACAGGGTTCCGTCGAGCGCCGTGTTTCGGTCTCAGCACTGCCAGTTTACGGCTCAGTTTTTTCGCTCAATCATGCTGCGCGTGAGCACATGCTGAGTAAATTTACCGTGAGTTTAACTGAACTAGACATTTTTTTCATCCTGGAAAATCCTTTAGAAATGCTGGTAATTTATTGTACAGAGAACTTATGTCAAAGTGGTCTTCCTCCCTCACCTTGTATGATACATTTGAGTGTGTTTCCCGTCGATGCACTAAGCTGAAATTGAAGAATGTAATAAAAAGAGTCTTTTGGACTTCGGTGTTCTGTGTACATCATAAATTATAGAACGATGGGGCTAAAGAGTGGCGGTATGGTTCAGTGCTTCACATTTTAAATGTAAATTATACAAGGCCTGTTGTTGCATCGACATTGAACTACAAAAATTGCTCTGAATTTATGCGTAGTTTCTGGGTTGTAAGAGCGAAAAACTTATATATTTGAAAGAATGAATGAACATGATATACGACCCTCTGTTTCGAGCTTTTTAAGTAAAGAGGACAAAATGAGAACCCGAGGGAACATTGACATGCTCCTTTGTACCTGCGAAGAATATTTTCAAGAGTTTTACGGGCATTTTTAAAATTCTAAAATTTTGGCATTTCTTCTAAGTATGAAACCAAATTCATCTCGTTTTTATTTGGCTCATAACTATAGGTGAATTCAAATGAGGGAATCAACGACCCTCTTTGAATTTATATTAAACATATCGACGTACAAGCGTCTATTCTAAATTCATAACAACTCGCTTTCCCGAGACGTGTGATAATACGACACATGTATTACTAATTTGTGGCTGTAGCATACGTAGCGCAAGTCTACTGTATTTCTAGTGAAAATTCATCTTACTCTGACTGGCCAGTAATTTTGAAGATGGGATGAGAATAGATAAAGTTTTCAATAACAACAAAAATATTTTAAAATATCGTTTCCAGGCATTACCTAAACGAACATAGCCTATCGCTTCAAACTCTGTACGTTAATATCACTTCAGTTATGCACTTCACGATGAACTGATTCCCCAATCTTCTCAAGGGAAATGACATTTTTTTGCAATCATTAAATTCGACGCCCTTTCTTCGTATGGGATCCGATAAACCCACACATCCTTACACACCGCCTGCCGCTGCAGCACTGAGCCGACCACTGAAGGTTGATGCACCCTTGGATGTTAAGCTTCCTCTGTGTGAAGTCTTCTCTTTTGTTTTCCATGGAAATATTAGGCCTTTACGGTAGTCTGAAGCCAAATTTTATGTAATTATCAACTGCATGCTTGAGTGTAACTTATGTTTTCCTACATATGTTTTCTAATTTTCAAGCGTGTAAATTTCTCCTTCTGCAGGTTTAGTGAACAGGAAAACTCCTACTGCTTGCTATGTATACAAGTATGTCAGACTTATTTCAGAGTTCGACTCTGGTTAGGGATGCTGGTGCCTCTTTGCAGGTGCGAAAACGTAGAACACTCTCGTTAAACACACACAAAGGCAAATTGTTTGTGTTTGAGGCAAATCTCACACAAACGGAGGGGCCAAGATTTTTCCTGCGGTTTCACGGAGAAGTAATAGAGGGTTATGGTATTATTATTATCTTTTTATACAATGAAAGGGCATTAGAGAATCTAGAAATTGATTTTGTCACCTTCCGGTTGAATTGAATGCTAAATTCTCTAAGCGGCTAGTCCTGAAATAAATTTTTTTATGAAATAATTTGTTGTAGGACTTCATTTTCTAAATCTGACAAAAATTAGTCTCATCGAGAGTCAAGTTTTCATGTGTGCTTAGAAGGAGTGAAAGGGCTATCAGCTGATTAGATCATTTTACTCAATGTAGTAGTAGTGATATCAAGAAATCATTGCCTATTACGAATACTTCATTTTTATGCATAATTCTGCACGTATATTTCTTGGCATAACGAATATTTGAATAACATATACGAAAATAGTCGTATCAAACTTTTTAGCAGATTCAATTTCGGTGCATAGCTGATTCTTCGCGTTGCGTTTATATTCGCTTGAAGGAATCAGGTCCTACACAAACCTCTTGGCTTCAGGGCCATTCGTGGAGTTGATGGTGCACGCAGGATGCCGTAAAGTGTACTGCTGTAGACCTGCTGTACAAGGGGTGTGTTCTGAGACAGCAGTCAATTGAAATTTCTGGTTCTTCGGTCTCGGTCTGAGGCGCCAGAATCTGTGGGGCTTCCTGCTACAGTCAGGCCGAATTTTCATTCACTCCAAAAAAAAATGCATCCGAAATGAATCTTGATTGGCGAGTCTCGACCCTTTCTAATGACGGCTGATCTACATGGAATAAGAAAAGTACCATTTTCTCTGGATGCACAGCGCCTGTAATGACCCCACACCAGCTTGCAGACCGCATTACCGCACACAGCAGTCGATGCTGATGGGTAAGCGAGGTGTCTATGAGTAATAAATAAGCCATTACAAAAGGACGTTACTCAAAATGAGACTTGATTACAAGACAGAGCAATCGCTGCTGCGTCCGTAGGGCACTCGTGTGAAATTCCGGGTAATGTGAACCGTCGAACTGATCAGGCCATATAATTTTACTTGGATTTTTTGCACATGTCGGGCATTATTGAAGTGAGTGTACCAGATTCAAACTAATCAAATTGTCTTTTAGTCAATAGATAAGGAAGAAACTATAGCATCCATTGCTTATGTACTGAAATAAAATAGAAAACATTAGATTTTTATGGGAATATAAGGTCTGTTTTTAAGCTGTCAATGCTAATGATAAGTGTGCCGTGACACTATGAAAATTAACGAGTGGTAGCACGTGATGTCCAGAGCACGCTATAGGCGAAGGTTATTTATCCGTGCGCTCAAACAAATCAAACTGTAAAATTGTGCTCGGAAGCGATCGCTACTACCGAAAGTTTCATATGTAAACGCGAGCATCGCACAATGGCAGTGGCAGACAATGTTGCGTGGGGAAATGCATAGCGGCAGCTGAAGAGGTACTTCAAGAAACGTCCAAAATTCATGATACGGAAGAAATGTTACGCAGAATTTTACGTACATATAAGTATGTCCCTAACGCTGTCTAGTCGAGCTATCTAAATACAGGGCATGGAACGTAAAATGAGCTCACATCGAAAAGTGCTTCGTTCAACGCTACAAGTCATATTCAGTAGCGACCACCGTTTATCATCTTTATGGAATGAAATATTCAACAGAGAACGTTGCTTCCTGTACTCCATTTCTACCTTTTTGTCGACGAATAAGTTGAGGTCATGAAGTACGTTAAGCTGATGAAGACGAGAGGTGTGGGTAGGCATGCGGACTATGCAGGATAGTCGTGTTCCAGGCGAGCTACATGAGATCAACAAAAAGTAGAATGTGGCGGACTCATAGGCCGACGTGTTTTCCGATTTTACGAGGTAGCAGTAAATTTTAGTAAATTGGTTTAACGTAGACGGGAAAAAGTAGTACGTCCGTTTAGGCCAAGGCGAACTACTACACTAGACCATTGATGTAGAACGCAATTGACGGAGACGCCACACTACTGAGGTAGCTTTAAAAAGTTGATAAATACATAAAATACTAGATATTCTGGGTTGAAAAATGAGTGAAGATATTAAGAAGATTAGGAATAGCCTGCATTTTTGTTTTTTTTAGAACCGAAGCCTACTGTTTGCCAGATAGATATGATTTCTGCCTACAGTGAGTGTTTTTTAACATTCTAAATGGCCTGATCTGACGAATGCGTTGAGCTTTATTACATGCAATCGATGATCAATGTTTAAATTTAGAATTTACAGCTAAAACTTGCAAATCTCTCAGTGGCGTAAATTTCTATCGTGGAGACCGAGTCGTAAATTGAAGACTCAGGAGCGCACAGCAAGCGCTCGCGTGCGCGTCAATTTGGGGTTCGATACCCTGACGTGGCCAGCTGATTTGTGCAAACATGAGATTTGCGCAAGCATGATGTTTGAGCAAACATGAGATTTTTGCAAGCATGAGATTTGTGAAAGCATGAGATTTGTGCAAGCATGAGATTTGTGAAAGCATGAGATTTGTGCAATCATGAAATTTCTGCAAGCATGAGAGTTCATACGTAGTAGTAACAAGACCTCGGAATGCACTGGGTTCCACTGGTGAATGTGAATATTAGTACAATTATGCATTATGCGCTGATATATGTACTCCAGCATTAATAGTCTAATGTGTTCCACTACGCTGATGTACCATGTACTAACGTACCCTGTACTGATATGTCGCTGTACCAGTAGCATACGATATGCAAATTCATTCCTACACCAATGGTGTGTTACTGTGCAAATGTTGAACTGATCGTGAATGATGTGTTTCCATACTAATGGCATGCGATGCGCTATGTCGTATAAGTATACTGCGTACATTTTGCTGTGCCAATAACACCCGGCATTCTACGGAGCTTTCCTCCACTAACGTACTACGTTGTTAAAGTATTCTTGTACGAATTGCACACTGTGTACTATTATGCCCCTCTTGTTCACGATATTTCAACATGTCAGCAATATGTCAACAACAGGAAAATAACTCGTAAACAACTTGCAAACAACATATAATCAACAGTTAAACAGCATTTAAGCAAGTAAACAACGTGTAAACACGTAGACATTATGTCAACATTTCTACAACAGGTAAACATGTAAAGAGGTAAGCAACATTATCGCTCGATTTTCCTCGAAGTTGGCTCTGTATTGTTGGTGCGTGAAGAAGGTTAATAAATCACCATAATTATAAGATTAAGCAAAATTTACTGTGATTAGCCTAATTAACAATGATTTAACATAACGAGGTTCATAATTTGAAAACTGATCACTGTTGAACTTTAGCTCGGAATTTTGTCGTCGCTCTAAAATTTGTAATTATTTATCCGAGGACAAACATGCCAAGTAGCGCTGGTCCGTCCTGTACTCCGGTAAAATTTATAGCTAACTGCTTTCAGTTTTAATAAGAAAAGATCTGACTGAAACAACTGAGGGCTCGTGGAAAAACTAGTCTTCTAAGTACACTCCACCCGTGGGACTGTAATTAATTTTTTCTTTCAAGCTATAGTGCAGTCCACCGCAAGGTTGCAATTTTAACGTACCACTCCCACACCTACGTTAGGGGCCGCAACCGTCCTTCATCTGGGCTGGGCAATGCACAGGGGCCCACATGGGCAGCCTCACGACCATAGCAGGAACAGGGTGACATGATCACACGTAGTAAGAAACATTAGTGCTTAACACTTTGACTGTGACGTGGGCCATATATGATACACGCGATCATCTAACCTAACCCTACGTATCGAAAGCACTTACATATACGAATGCAAATTTTTAAGTTTTCATAAAATTTATGTTCATTTCTCGAAAAAGCTAGTTTAGATTAGGGGGAAAATAAATAGGATAGCCAAACTTGTAACAGCAAAATCCTTCAATTTTAAACTCACAGCTGAAATTTTTGTTGACATGAAATATTTCCTGCGTGGAGAATCGCAGTCAAAGTGTTAACATTGTCTTCGGTGTAACTTAGCATCATCGCCTTTTATGATTTAACGTTGTCGTTACCACAGTCCAATATCGTCACTATTACAGCATACATTATCGTTTTTACAGCGCAATATCATCGCCTTCACCGTCCAAATCATCGGTATTGCAGCCCAAAATCGTCGCTATTACTACCCACATGGTCGCTGTTAAAGCCCGACATCGTCGCTATTACAGCAACTAGCATCGTCACAATTACAACCTAACATCGTCGTTATTTCAGCCCAACACCGTCGCCACTACGGCAAGTTCTTCGACATTTTCGCAGAGGCTACAGTCTTTGCCTCCTCCAGATGGTGCTGTGGCGCTCGTTGTTTTTTGAAGAGAAGTTACGAGTAGAGCCTAACTCGTACGACGAGCCCTGCTGCCGAACTGACTGACACCTGACAACTTTGTCCCAAGTACGAGTAAAGTATACCAGACTCGTACGCTGTGTCTCAAATGTGATACAAGACGGTCAACGCGCTGCAGGGCTTGATTTTTTCAGAGAGTTAGGAATCTTTCGTTAATCTAATGTCTCGTGAAGATTAATGTTCGCATACCATTAAAGTCATGCAGGGGTGTTTGCATCTAAGGTGAAAGAAATTCGAAACTTTTACCAGTATGCATGTACATTGTTTGGCCGATCATGTATAAAAGTCATGTTCTTATCAGGCGTTTGAGAACGGGAACCAAATTCCAATAATTGACAATTTTATTCATATTGGAGTTTTTCACAAGCTAAATCTTAGCGGTTTTGTCTGCCAACGTACGACAGCTGCCGCGGCGTTCGCTCTGGCCCGCTTCCTCCAGCCTGTCTGAGGGCTGCGGCAGGGTTTTTTGCATCGCGGAAATTTTGGCGGTGTACAGTGAGAGCGTAAATCACGCGAGATATGCTCGTGCTCAGTTCTTGCTGGTAAATTTCCGGCAATATTTTTGTGTTTTTGTTCGAAATCTGACGTTCAATTCATTTGTTTTTGAAATTCCGGTCTATGCTCCTATAGAATATCAAGTTAGCACTCATGAATGGCTCATTTTTTGGGTTGGTAATCGATTCTATTGTCTAGTGAAGTAATTTCTTAGTATGTTGAAAACTTTGACTTGCTACCGACTCATTTTTTAGGTATTTTTTCCCATTTTTTGTTACTCACATGTTTACCAATATCTAGACTTATACTCTAGTCTATTTTAGTTCTGGTCTAAAAGTTATAAGTGGTAGTCGTTATAAGTGGTAGAAAGTTATAAGTGGTAGTCATTATAAGTGGTAGAAAGTTATAAGTGGTAGTCGTTATAAGTGGTAGAAAGTCATAAGTGGAAGTCGTTATAAGTGGTAGAAAGTTATGAGTATACTTACTTGTAGTTGATAAGCTGAAGGCTTTGGTTGACTATAATTTGAGAACAACAGTTCGAAAACTTCAATCAGAATTGAAAAAAATTCGTAGAACTATGTCTCGGTATTTCAAAGAACTAGGAAAGAATTTAATGACGCAAACAATTGTTCCCTCGAATAGCGCTCGCTATTACTTTACCGATTGGCAAAACAAAGATTTTTACATTGCTTCATTAAATGCGAAGAGAAACAGAAACTCTTTGCCGATGGCTATATGTGTAGCACATATGTGTGCCAGCGGCTGGATATATACAGCTGAATCACCAGGACGTTACGCTAGGCATTTTTTGCGCCCGAAGAAGTTAATGGTTGTTGTATAGAGGCCGTTCTTAGAGGTTATCATTCATTCATTTTTTGCCACAGGGGAAAAAATACGAGCAGCTTCCTGTTGTGGAGAAATTGATGTCCATGCAAAAGTTGAAATGAATATTGTCACGTGCTCGTGAATAGGGATAACGGCACGTGACGTATCTGTACGGAAGCTGCTGAGCCTGAATTTTGGAAGCTTCCTTCTTTCATTAGATGTATTTCCTGTACATGGCTCGTGGTGATTATGTCTTACTACACAGCGTTTATTTCATCGAAAGATGAGAATTTTTTCAAGAGTCACAGGGAATTTCGAGGCCGGTCGGACGGAAAAACTCATTTGTGAGCGTTGTGCCTGGGTTGTGTCAATAACTTAGTAGTTTGCTATTTCAGAAGCATTTAATTCATTTCGTTTAGAGAACACTATTGCGTGTGGAGCAATTCGAGATGAAATCATGGGCCTAAACGTCGGTATCCTGTCTTTGTCCCTGTTGTTCCTACAGGACACTGTTTTTTCCTCTAGAATTTTGACGAGAATTATTGTACAATTTCGGATTTATGTCCAAAGTGGCTCGTTTCCATGGACGAGTTTTGGTAATTTAAATGAATTTTACGGCATTGTTTACATGACAGTGATGTAATTTGGGAGCAATGTATCCTAGTCTGATTTGAAATAAGGCTTGAAAATGTACTATATTACAACATGCTTCAACTGTAAATATAGTCAAGGTAACCAACCAACATCAAGTTCTAAACTGCCGCCCTCAATCAAGTTCTTCATTTTAGCATCTCTCTCTTCATATCGTCGGAAATTTCCCAGAAAATACGACGTTTGCTTGACGCATTCGGGGATTTTGTCCTCGTAATCTCGATGCTTAAGAAAAATATGATATATTTTTATCACTTCACGCAGGTGATGCGGAATTGTTGGACACAACAGTCACTGATGCATGTGGCACAACATGCGTTGGCCATCCGACAATTAGAAGTCAGAGGCTGCGCTGGCGGAGAAAACAAGAAAAAACATCGGCCTCTCCACGAAGTGACGGATGTTTTTCCGTGATATTTTCGCCCTCTCTTATCAAAAATGACTCGCAATATGCAAAATTATTCTGCAAGCTTCGAGGACCTGCTGCGTTGAACAGTCCACCCTGGGGGCTAATCTCACTTAGCCCCAGGAGTTCCAGGGGCTAAGGTACCTGTCGGTACCTAGGTGCACCACAGTAACACTTGTACTGTGTGTGCAAATCCTTATAAAGCTGCTGCTGGTTTCTCGTGTGAGGCTAGATGCAGTCTTACAGCACGTGTGCATAAGACTGCAACTTGATTTACGTACAACATAACCTATAGTCTCACTGTAAAAACTATTCGGTCGTTGTAACATAACCTATAGGTTATGTTACCTAATTGGAAATGAGAAGATGTGTCGCGGTGTGTCGTGTTCGCTTTTGTGAGTTTTACTTTTCTTAACGAATGAATTTAGATTTAGTTATGATATAATTTCATGTTTTTTCATGTTTTAAGGGCGTATTAACATTGCATTCACTCATTGGAAGAAGAGTGGGACAGGTTTATCATAGTCATATATGTGTATATAGATAATTTGACTTTTTCCTGGGAGTAATTTAACTTATACATTAATCATGATCAATATCATTTAGAGCTTATTTATACGAATAAACGTTTCAAATGATTATTTTATCATAATAGCATATTTTATTAGTTGAAAAAGTACGTCAAAACCAATTTTAAATACATCTTACGCGTCTCAAATCATTTGAAACTATCCGTCAAGACAGCGTGAAGTTATTCTCTCGTCTTATATTGTGCTAGCAAGGACTGTGGGAAATCATAGCTTCTTCCCAGTATTTTTAACAAGAAAATGAACGACTAAATCTCATAGAATTCGCAATGATTAAATTAGATTTACTCAGCGTTAAAGGGCCCGGCATACAGTTTCAGAACAATTTGCCCTCGTAATTACTTATAACGGTCTCCTTTTATGCTTCACTTTTCAGCGCAAGGTTTTCATTCACTGTAAACATTAACGAAGTTCAGTTGCAGGAAAAAACAATGTTCCTCTGACCTTTAAGCCCCTCCATCATTACCCTGTACAACAGCAGCGAAAATAAACTTAAACAGAGGCACATTTATGCTGTGTGGTGTGAAACCTGGGATGGTGAGCGAGAGTGCAGACCATGCATGTTCTCTTAGTTTAATGAAAAAAATTAGCTTAAAATTTAAATTGTTTAAAGAAAAGCGTAAATTGCATTTTATCAGAGTCACACGCATCTGTTTCACAAAATACCAGTTCTGGTCATTGAACTAAAGCGTTAACCGTAATTGCAATGAAGAATCTGGCACTCGTGTGATTGCAATTTGTTTCTCTGAATAATTCTTTCAAGACGTACGGGATGTATACGGACGTCGCTTGGACAATTAATCCTCACTTGTACTGTTCCCATAAGCTTTCATTCTTAGGATATCCCACATGCCCCAATACAGGAGCAATTATCCTTGCATCTCGGAGATTGCTGAAAAAAGAATTGCATCTTGATGTACCGGAATGTACTCGAACATTCGACTTGCTTGTATTTCAGTACTACGTTCATTTCGCAAAAGATGAAAAACTTCCGCGCCATCCTGTTTTAAACGCTTCCTGTGTCAGAAGGTAAGAATGAAAAACATCAAAAGGGCTGGACGGGCGTGAGGAAACCATGTCCATATTTATAGTGAGCAAGGTCTGATGAGCGGGTCACTGATGGCTTCATTCGACCTTCGCACGCTCGATGCTGCGCCAAACTGAGCAGGAATCCTTCTGCTCAGCGCGCGTAGGTTAGAGTTCACAGGGGTACAGTTTGAGTGAAGTCGTCATGAGGGAGGACTGCTGTTTGCTATTGGGTGCTATTTTTAGAGCACTGAATGAGCCCGCTGTGAAATTGCAATTATTTGTCTTATTTTCAGGCTTCGTGAGCTAAGCAGGAACTTTCCTAACGTCTTCAGTTTCTCTCTGCAGAAAAAAGTCTGCTGAACTTGACAAAAAAAGATCAAAGACTGAGAAAGAGAAGTTCGTCAAACTTGTGATCCCAAAAGGTGGGGATAAATTCTTCGGTACAAAAGGTTTTTGTATTGCTGGTCTTACATGTGTTGTGTGAAATAAAAATGTATACAGGGTATGTGTAAAATATATTAAAAATATATCAAATGTAAGAGTGTTCATCGTATACATAAAATAAAATCCCCCAAAGTGGAATCTCTCAATAAGAAATAGAACGAGCAGCATGAAATACTATCCAACTGAACTCCATAGTGCCATATCATTAGATCTCGCTCAATTGGACCAATTTTTTCTTATAAAATCGCTGAATATTGACTCCGTACTCGAGAGTGAGTAAAAGTATGTATGTACATGTAGATGATAGTACACGTCATATAGGTATAGTACATGTCATATAGGTGCTAATACACATCAGATAGGTGCAAGTAAATGTCAGATAGGTGCTATTACACGTCAGATAGGTGCTAGTAAATGTCAGATAGGTGCTAGTACACGTCAGATAGGTGCTAGTACACGTCAGACAGGTGCTAGTACACGTCAGACAGGGGCTAGTACACGTCAGATGGGGGCTAGTACACGTCAGACAGGTGCTAGTACACGTCAGACAGGTGCTAGTACACGTCAGATAGGTACACGTCCCTGAGGCCAGAGGAATTGGAGGACCGCGGCCTTCAAGCCACCAAAGAGTCGATCAGCACCCGATTGTTTCGAGTTGTTGTTTGGCGACGAAATTTTGAGGGATGTTGATTGCCCTTTTCGACCTTGGAAAGAAACTATTGCAGGTTTCTAGCGCGCGAGGCCTGGGTTCTCATCAACGTTGGTAATTGGGGAGGGAGAGAGCTTCGTCTACTCCCACAGAGGTGAACTTGTTTGGGCGAACTTTTCGTCTGTATACAGAATAGTTCTGTTCACAGCCACCGGAGTCTGTATTGCCCCCGCGTAAACAAGCTCAAATGTATACAGGCTTCGTCGGCACTCGGGCTGATTTTGTTGACGTTTTCGAAAGGCTTTGGGTTGAACTACATCGAAGCTGCATCGCGTGAGAGGGCTGCTCGGAAGCCGTACGAAAAACAGACGCATTCTGAGAATTATTGCACCCTTTTTTGGGAATACTCTCATCGCCACGTGCCCTGCTATTTCCTAGGGAAAAAAACTTTTAAATACGCACCCTTAAAATGATGGATTACATACCTTCATCTTCAGTGACGAGAGATCTCGGAAGAAATATTGCTTTCGAAACTATTTAGAGCGGCTGAGCTGTTATATTTGCGAGACTGTAATTTTAGATCACATATGCTAAATTAGTTTCAATTCTGTATTTTCTGAGATTTTCTCTTCTCACTGAAGATGGCCAATGGCCGAAACGTTTGAAATTAGGTTTTACCGAAATATTTCATATGATTCACATGGCTCGTCTTGTTCTTTTATTTGTATTGAGATGGTTCTAGATCCCAAATGATTTTTATACCCGTGTTTTGATTCGTCACGAAGTCACACTCCTTTGCCTGTGCGTGATTGGAGTTCGACGGCATGACACTTTGGTAGGCGCCCAAGAATGGGCCATTAGGATCGTATCTGTTTCCATATTCTATTCTATCCTATGTTCTAATTATGACGGTGACAGAAAAAAAGAATCTCAAGAACATTTTAATTGGAACGATTCGGGTCTAGACCCATCTTCAGCCAAAATATCTGGAAGAATACACATCTTTATTATCATATTCATATGGAGGTCAGGCAGAAAAAAGTGAAAGTTAAAAAAGAAAAAAATATAAAAATTTAAATTATGGTCACATAAAAAATGAACGAATTATTGGGAACATTCTTTTCTGCTTGATCCTACATTCTCTTTTTCGCTGGAGGCCTAAGCGTCGTCTCGTCTCCCTGTTTCTTGCTTGATTGAGCACACTGGCTCCGGCGCCTGTTATTTTGACCAAACGCCCCCGTAGCTGGCCAGCCTCAGTCCAGGTTTTCAGATGAGGTTACAACTCTTCACTGGTGCCTCATATTTCACGACTCGTTTTTCAGAATATGATTCCCAACCATTTTTTAAGACGAGTTGAAATCGTTGGTCAGAAATGAAATGCAAAGTTTTCCTTCATTCCCTCTACCGCATTGATTTGATATGCTACGCGGTTAATGTACTCGTCAACTCTTCTCTTTGTTTCCCTGCTTGCTTACGCACGTCTTCCGAGAGCAACATATGGAAACTAACCTATTTTCCTCGAGGATTTTTCTAACTGCTTTGGGTACAATCGCGTCACCAGTCGATCGTAACAAACTCTTTCAGGGGCAAACTCCTACAAAATTCGTTTTTCGAATGCACATTAACATCCATTTTCTAAAATCGCACTTATAATTTTCTTAAAATTTCGAGTCAGTCTACACACTGACGCACTTCAACCGCAAAACTAACTCAGCCAACTTTCCTCAAACTCCTCCCAGAGTACTCCCATCCGGCCGTCCTCCGCTCTGGCATTCCTATCAAAGTACTCACTTGTTTAGACGATGCTCGAATCGGTTTGTTTACGCGTTCGTCTTCAATGGAGCCAAGCCTTGTGATGATCGCTACCCTGACACATTCTCTCGAGTGGTCTCCATCTCTTGGTGATCTCGGAGCGCTCTTAACGTGGCCTCTGACGCCCCATTTCGCGGGGGCGGACGCCGTGCTTGTTTGCGTGGCCAATTCTGCGTGTCCCTTCATCTGCAGGTGCCGTGAAAATCGCGCTTCCACTGAGCGTTTTAAACACGTGATACTTGCTTTGCAAAATGATGGAGGGTGTGTGCAATGCACCTCGGCTAGAAAATAGAAAAGCTTCGGAGATATTTTCCGAGATGCATGATTAGGAGCTCCAAGTTAGCTTGACTGACTTTCGCCGGTAAATTTGTCCGATAAATTTGTTCAATAATCCCGGGTTTTGCATCTCGGAATGAAATGTCACACGATCTCGTGTGAAGTTGGGAACTCATAGATGTTGAATACATTCGTTACATCGTCAGTTGTTGAGGTATTATTGTTTCTCACTGTATTCTGGAATATTTATTTCCAGCGTCTGGAGTTTTTATTTTCTACTTTTTGATGCTAGCATAATTTTCACAATTAAGTGATATCTCATTAAATAAAGATGACTCTCATGCCTCACCTGTTTCAATGATGTGAACCTCAGTTTTGAACTGCTTTTTTTACTGATTTTAGTTTTCCTTACAGACAAATTAAAAAAGTACATTCCTCATGTGCAATCTTCACGCGCTGTCTTCAAGTGTAGTTATCACGCGCAGTCTTCACGCAGTAATTTTCTCCTCACATGCATTTCCGTCAGGTATTTCGTAAGTTTATTGATGGGGTCATGGCAACAAAATAGACCGGGTCGTCACGTAACACGATCCAAAACTTTTCCACGATGTAAAAGTATTTTCTCACGCAGTTACACGCAGAAGTTTATTTTAATCTGCATAATTGGAAGATAAACATGATGGTGGGAATTCAAGACATCTTGGGTTTTGTGAAGTTTGGGGACGTGGGAGTTAAAAAGAAATTTGCGGTGGCCTCGCAAGCGCTGAAGGCTGATTTGTGAAGGAGTCTGAATTATGGGTCATAGAAGCACTTTATAAATTAACCTCTATTCTTAAATTTATGAAGCCTACCCATAAAGAAAGTTCCAGGAGCTAAAATGAAAGCCACAACATTATGCCGTCTTTGTTAAATCTCAACATTACCAATTTACACTCATTTAAAATGAAATAAAAATGTCTTCCTTAGGTGGTCCCTCGAATTAGAATTATTACTTCTTTTTAATTTGGCTCTTATAATTCATAACGAAAACTCTTCATAGATGAGCCCCTGACATCTGCGACCATCACGCCAACACAACTGGCTTCCATCTGACCTGAAATTTTTCGATAACGCGGTCGGTAAATGGCCTCCAAGGCTCCCGGCCACGGACGGGTCCCATTACTTGGGTCCCATTACTTGGGTCCCATTACTTGGGTCCCATTACTTAATTACTTGCGGCTTGGCAAGCGGGGACACTTGTCAGTCTCTGGGCAGAATTGCTCAAGTTAGATAAAGAAGTCTCGAGAAAATGGGCTCACTGTTTGTAATTGAATAATGTCGAAACGATAAGACTTACACTTACAAATCCCATGCGGTAGTGCAGAGTAGCCATTCCATTAGCAATGGTAAGTGGCCCTTGCTGGTATCTACAACGCGCATGCGCGGGTCTTTTGTTTGAAATGATTGAATTACAGTCAGTGAGCCCATATTCTTGAATGCTTCTGTGTACCGCTGACGCCTGACTGGAGAATTTTTTGAATGCGTTAGGGAACTTTCTACCTTTAGAAGTCATACGCTGTAATTAACTTCCATGCATTCACGCAACACGGTTTCCTATAGATGCAGCGTGTGCTGCACACTGGCCACGAGAACACACTCTTTCGGAGATTGATGCTCCTTTTGGGAAGCGGGGTTTTATCAAAAAATATAAGTCAAAGCATAATTTGCAAGTCAGTACAGAATTCTTGGGTTTTTGCAACTGACTGGTAACTTGTGACTGACTAATAACTGGTATAGCCTCTGGATTTATTTCTTATTTTTGTTCGGCTTGCTTTTCTGGATCAGAACATATTGTTTTACGCGAGAGTTTCTGTAGACTTTCTATGAAATCATCACATTTTCAGCGGAGTGCACTGCTTTTCTTACTGAAAGTTTTATTGTGAAAACTTCTGCCAATTTTCGAATGAGTTTTATTTCCATTGAAAACGGATTGAAAACTCACGATTTTTCATTCTTTTCAACACTCTTTTCACTGTGTCGTAAAGATTGTTACAATTTCCTCACTCCGTTTTTATTATTCTCCATTCTTTTCTATCATAGAAACAATTACGATGAATTCTTTCTCGTCATGGACCGTAACTCATTACTTGATGTTCTCGTGATCTCAGCAAACCGATCTGTTCCCCGGAACACAGACGCGAACACCGAAGCTGTTCGCTGAATAGCGTTATTGTGTGCACGCTACTCGTGCATGTAAGAATCCTGAACTACTCTTGGTGGTGCGTGCATTTGTGTGTCTGTCTAAACAAGGGGAAGTGCGTTGATGTCACCCGAGCTTTTCTGAATGGTACAGGGCTGCCCAGAAGTAAGTAACTGGCCCCTTTAATAAGGATACCATATTTTAATTGGGTACCGTGTAATTTGATATCCCATTTACTCACCAACGCAAGGGACAGTTACTTCTTGACTGCCCTGTGTAACTATTAAAGAAACACTACACTGCATAATCCGCGGAGTTATCTGATTTTTAAGATTGACTGGTAACTGACTTGTAACTGGTAACTGACTTGTAACTGGTAACTGGCTTGTAACTGGTAACCGACTTTTAACTGGTAACTGGCTTTTAACTGGTAACCGACTTTTAACTGGTAACTGATAGTTGGTATAAGTAGAAGAAAGATTACATGGCAGGATCAGCAACCTATAACAGAACTAGCAGACGCACCCCGACAAAAATGACGGGGATTTACAATAGTTTAGTCTTTAAATGAGTGTATTTTTTCGGTGAACTAAAAAACTATGCTAACCAAAATACCGTCAAGTCGTATTCTATTAAATGAGGGACTTCATTTCATTACGATTACACCAATTTACAACACGACGTTCAGTATCCTATTTACGACACTGCCGCGTATCAGCACCGCCGTAGTGATGTTCTCTGGGGTGGCACGCAGAAGTGTCACGGACAAAAAATAATAATACAGTATCTAGATATATACACGACGACTATCATTATAATGGCGGAGATACCTAGATTTCCGTAGCTGACTGGAAATGCTTAACTGGCCGGTAACTGTTATGGGTAGTAGAAACATAACACAGTAATGATCTCCAAATAATAACAGAATTCTTAGGTATCTGTAATTGGCAACCGACCTTCGTAAATACAGTTAATAATTACTCTTCATTCCTGATTCCTCTTTATTGGTCAGCGCATTGTCTGTACAGTCGGCCTCCGAAAATACGTGTCTTCAACACTCTACGGGCGAGGACTCCATTTTTCGATTTTTCCCTCGATATCCTCATCGTCTCTGCTGACAAAATAACTTCGCGAGCTTCCGTCATGAAATATATGATGGGCTCTCTTAATGTTCATACATTCTTCCTCGTAAAGATCTAATTCTCTTTTAGTGATAATAAAGATAATAGTGAAGTAGCAATGCTCTATCGTTTAACGAACCCTCATAACACGAATACATTCAACACAATTGCAAACACCAAGAATCGCACATGTTTTATTTATTGATATGCTTCAAGAGTGTTAAGTTCGCCTATACCTTGATGGCTTACGAGTCAGGTTCCTTATATGGGCAGTTCTAGGTCACTAACGCAACTTTATTGCCATTCCCATCAGTAATAATAACCTTCATGCACTACTCTCTCAGCGTGGAAGTCACTCATTTTTTAGCACCCACAGGGAGAAGTAACCATGTTCTAACTAGACCACCTAATTTTGATGTCTTGCGGTAGCGCTCTGCTTTGGAGCACCTCGCAAATGAAGACGTCCGTCAACACACAAAAGCAGTCAAAAACTCACCTACGCTCGTAACTAAGAGGCTAGGGTGCAGTCAGGTACTCCTTCAGAGCCCTCGCAGGCTCAATAGCCTTTCACGGTCGTCAATCCCTTCCCAGAACTGATACGAAAGCGGCGTAGCAAGAAAGAAAGAAAAAGAAAAAAAAGTTTATTCCAAAGTTGGTCACATACAAAGTATATACCTTTTGGTTAGTATATAGCGCGGCCTGTTGCTCGTCAACAGAAAAATAAAAATCGTCTTAGAGCAGCAACTAGGGCACTTAATTTACGGTTAGAGTGTCTCGTTTTTCATTATACGCCATTGTAAAATAATGCTGCTGGCGAACACTCTGCAATGAAATTTTTCCGATGGTTAATGATTTGAAGTCAACGTCAGGATGTGGGACACCCATCTTGAATCCAAAGGATTTTTCCTGCCGGCAAGAAGTGAAGTACTTGAAGAAATTCCTCGAGCGTTGTTGGGGGATTTGGCCCTTCACAGATAAGCTAAATGCAGTAACAGCCGTCGTCGTCCCCCCTTCCCCCTGAAGCTTGCAAATGACACTCCATGCTATCCCCGTACAACTCCCCTGTTGGTGGCAGAAGCTCGTGCATGGCTTAGTTTTATGCCGGCTGTTATAAAAACATAACGTTGGGTAAGACCAATTCCCGGACGGTATGTCAGGCCTGGCACCGCCGTACTTTTGCTTTACATTCACGAGGTCAATCTTGTTTGTTACTCTTCACTGCATAAGGCCGTGTTTGTCTGCCAGCAACACTTTCTGGCTTGAGTCGTCGCATTATATTCCTGTTTCGTAGAAAGCATACAAACCATTGTAACATCTTGTCCCGAAGTGCCCTATAGCAAACTCAAATGTGCTTAGTCATGAGCCTTATCACCTCTCTTTAAAGGTTAATTCTTCGTATTTAATTCATAACCTTTTTAAACAAATCTGAGCAGATATTAAACTAACTTTGATACACCGAGAATGGACAGTTTTTTTGAAGCTGTAAGTCGATAAAGTCAAAATAGGCTTTTATTTATTCTTTAGAGTACATGGTTGACTTTGCAGTACGAAGTACATAGTTAAATATGAAAAAGAGGACACAAATAACTGTAGCATCAAGCTCGACTAGCTTTTCAGTATGAGATTAAGTTCCGAAACGGACTTTTATCTAGTCTTACTTTTTTCCAGGACATCTATTTTTATCTATGACTAGACTACTCATGACCCGTTGGGTCAAATAAAACTTATCAAAATCAAACCGTATCCAGAAANCTTGCTTGTTTGCTTGAAACCGTGCACACGTTTTTCTGTCGGCTATGAGATATTCAAAATTTATACTCTTCGTTTAATCCTGTATTGGTGATACCGACTTAACTATCTATCATGCCAGTTATACCTAATTGAATTTCTCTCTCGTAATTGATTCAGCGGGTACTGAACAAATAATTATAATTCAATTTTAACTTCGGACTACTAACGCCTAAGTCGTAGTTAAGTATTTGATGACAGAATGAATATTCACAGTGAACATTTTTTTCTAGGCTGACATTACGAATCATCACAGTTGTGTTACAGTATTTCCAAGCTTCAATGTATATTCATCATCGAAGCTAACCTCTTTTCGAAGCTGCTAATGAATTTTTTCCAGTTTTCTTTTCTCCCTTGGAGAGACGAGCTCAAATTAAAAACTGCTCGCTGTCGTCTCTGATATGCAGGAGCAGATTTTACAGCTGTAATGGTAACAGATTTCTTTGCATGGGGTCCTGAAGTTTTATGATTTAATTCTATAACCTCGATAAAAATTAGCCCAGTTGCATCGGAGACTTTACGCAGTTCTTTGCAGCGACGGTCGGTCTCTGACGTATTCTGGCACTTTTGCACAAATTATTTCATTGGGGGGGTAATTGACTCGGAGCCACTTGCAGACCTCGGCAGTACAATTGTTCTAAGCAGCAATGTTTTTCCCTAAAGCAGACATAACGACCGCGCCACTGCGCTGCCACTGCGGTGCTAACCAGTGATTCCTGCGACAAAAAATGCGCCGATTTTCAATAGGGAATGGAAAGGGACAATTAGAAGCCGAGTACGCGAACCCACTCGGTATTTAAAGCAGTTTTTACTCACTTTCTTTCTTACTTCTGCGGCTTTGGTGTGCGCAATATTTTCTTTCATGCTGCCAGTACTCGACAAAATTCCCATCGAGCCTTATATTACCAATATTATCATGATAATGTTTATGTACTCTTACGATGGTGTCGTGTGCGTTATAGTTGAACTTGTTACCTGCAACATGAAGTCATTGTAATTGGCAGAGTTGAAACTAAAAATTATGCCATAAATAAAGTAATGAACTTTATTGTGACCCCATACGTATAAACTCAAACCGTTTTCTGTAAGAATTCATTTAACATCCGCTTGAACATCATTTTTCAGCAATGATGATATCTTCATACCGTGTTGTAATTTTAACGCGTATCTACGAATTGAACGAACTTTGCCAAAACTTTGATCCTCAGAAAATCAAAATCTCTCTAAAGGAGATTTTTCACCCTAACGTGCCGCGGTAGAGTCTACAGCGCCTTAGTTTGGGATCTATCTGAGACTTTTTTAGTTGGTGTCTTGCCAAAACTCGATCGTTAGCCGTCACTTAATGCTCTCACAATCTTTTAAGGGCCCCTAAAATTCAAACCCGATCACCCTTGAGACCACGTCGCCTTTATATTGCTGCAGTTTTCTAAAAACTAACTGCGCATCCGAAGATACCGATCGCTGAGACTGGCGTGTGAAAGTGTACTTTTACACAGAACCAACACTATGGACTTGTGCATGTATGTAGGTCATCGTACCACACAATTAACTCCTTTAATTTTGTGTTCGTGCGTTGCGAGTCGTCGACTCTAGCCTCCGTGTATTCCAAGTTCAGTATGTTACACGCAATCGTGTGTTGACATCCACACGCTTAATTGCTGCATGTCACACTGTCCATTCCAACACGCATTCGTCACAGAAAACGCATTTCCCCCTTCCTGTTCAAATTTTGTAATTAAAATCCCGACGTGTATAATGTAAACGTATGATCATTGGCGCTGATAAGTCTAGAGTTTAGAACTGAATCAAGTTGATTGGATAAATCTTTTCAGCGAGTTTATGGCTTATCGACGCTTTCTTCGGTGCAGATGTAACTTACATATCGACATTGAATTGCTCGTGTTCGCTTACATGCTATGTACTCAAGTTATTAAAAAATTGTGAGTGTTAAGCCTGATTAAAGTAATATTTTCTTGGTAAATTACGTTGACTCATTTACGAGGTCATGAGCGATTACATCAACGGCACTGCCTGAACGGATAGGCTTAACTATTTTCCCTGCTTCTTGTGGTGATATCAATTTATTATAGACCTCATTGTTAGGGTGATTTGCTATAGACGATCGCTCTCTAAAAACTTTTAAAATTTCAATAGCTCTGCTTATGATAATTTCTAAGCGAGAAGTTATTTGTCGAGCTCAGTTATTTTCATTACACTACTGGATTCATGTTAACTCCAGTGAGGACTTTTATTTTGTTCGCATTTCATACGCCAAATCACTTGTCTGCTTTTAACTCCTTGTACTAATGAGTTTTTGAGTACTTTCTTGTATTTTCTTTTACAAAAACCTTTCCAGCAAAAAAAGTGCTATAAATTTCAATGTGACACGTTGCTCAATTTGCATTTCCTGTGCTTTGTCTGAAAATTCGGTTGAATTAATTAATGGCGGGTGAAGGGGACGCTTTGCTCGATCTGCATTTCGTTTGGTTTGTCCGAATGTTTAGTCAAATTTGTCCGAATGTTTGGTCAAATTAAAGGCGGTTTTCTCCGAACACCTCACAGACTTTTTAAATTCACGCAACTGTAAGGAAGCCCATTACATTTGGGGCATTGAGCGATGCACTTGTAATTTGTATGTTATACATACAAATACAAAGTTTCCGCTATTCTCAAACTTACAGAGAAATAATTTATCGCGCGAGCAGATCAAAAATCTGACATTTTATGTTATGCCTCGAGTGAGAAATATATGCTTCACAAATTCATGCTTTTATTGAAGTAATTATGTGGAATCATTGACCACCAGACACTGATGATAAGTGGCCAGCGACTAAGCCATTCCTAATTGAAACGTTTGAGCTTGAACTTGAGATTTTGAACATGTTTGACCATGACACAAAAATGACTTTCGATGAATTGGATCGACGCTCTATTTTCCCATTTAAATGCGCGTTGTTTGATCAGACAACGTCGAGCAAAAAGTGATAAATATTTTTCTTTGACGGTCCCGGTGACGGGGTAATGCAAGCTCCGGTGCTACTAAATCTCGCCAAAATCCCCGCGCTTTCGGGCCTGCTAAAACCTGTCGCCCGCACGTCGCTTCTTGCGCTCACTTGGCAACGCCACAAAAATCGGCACAAAAACTGGTTGCATTAACAGGGCCAACTGCAGGCTGCTTTACTTTTTTTATTCGCACATATGTACTTCAAAAGGAATTTTTTTGTTCCTGGATCTATGAAATTATGCAGACACATCTGCCGCGTTGAGGCATTGGGAAAGAAATATCGAGTCATAGTTCGTTATTTATTTATTTTTTCGATGATTTTAGAATCGCCAGATCGTGTTAAAATTCACAGAAATCTCTGCGCATGCCGTATGAGTGCAGTTGCTGTTGAATTCAACTTATATAGTGGATCTTTAAATCCCAGTTAATACAGAACCAAGACTGATGTTCTACGTAAACCTAACACGTAATATAAATTTGATAGCGTGTTCGAAAATACCGCAACCATCTTTCAGTCTTTTCCAACAATAATTGCAACCAACCGACATTCTTGATACGATCGCTTACACAATTTTACCTGCAAGGAAGGGTCCTCATCTTCCCCCGAAAGCCAAATATCAGGATGCGTTTATGCCCTTTACACGTCGATCAAATATTTACATTCGCATTAAGCGCAACTAAACGACGCCGTGCAGCGCTCTGGAGTGTACAGCTATCGTAAATTCCCTTCACTGGGAGGCGGTTGTCGCCCTTCACTGGGAGGCGGTTGTCGCCCTTCACTGGGAAGCGGTTGTCTCCCTTCACTGGAAGGCGGTTGTCGCCCTTCACTCAGAGGCGGTTATCGCCCTTCACTGGGAGGCGGTTGTCACTCTTCGAACAGTACCCGGAACCTCGAGCTATTCAAGCACGACCTCTGCCACACTTCTACCTCCATTGATATCGAGTGGAGGACCTCGGGGAGGTAATTCGATCTTGATAGACATCTGACGCGCGCTTTTTCTCGTGTTTGCTATCTCGTGCATCAAACTTGGGACCATTATGGCTGCCTTAATTGTGAGACGCGAGGCTAGAAATCCAGACAACCGCCAGATGCGATCGCCAGGGAACTCAAAGAATGTCGACTCTGGGCACACTTACAAGAATAAAACCTCAATCGCGCTGGTAATGACCCTCCGAGCGGGGCTGCGTCCTGGAGATACGTGGCTTTATTTATTCTTTATTCTTTGTGTTAGTGAGATCCGTTGCATCGACTCGGTTTTGGGTGTCGGTGCATATCACCGTCAATTTTATAGTCTATGTGGTTCATCAGGAGTGCAGTACCTAAAATTTGATCGCCTTCCATGTAAAACTGATCGCATTCTTCGAGATCGCATTCATTGTGACTGTAAGTGCAAAATTTCAAATTGATTTCGAGGCTCAGTGTAGAAAGACACATGAATGCCATTTTTAGATGTTATTTTATTTTTATGATTTGATGATGTACAGGACATCACGGGTTGATGCAATAAAGGGGCGTTCGAATACACGGTTGATTTTAAATTTTTCAAATTAATTTCATCAGAAAAGCAAATATGATAGAAAAAATTATTTTTGAAAGTAAGAGCAGCAGACGGAATTAAAGAACTATTATTTGAAATTTAACTAGTGAGATAAAATTTAACAATTTTAATTTACCTAGTAGGTCACGATATCTTATTTTTAGAGTCCTAAGGAAATATTAGCCTTGTCAAATTATTTAATTTAGGCGTTGAATATTGGAGTAAAGGCTGCGGTGCGTCTCATTCTGGTAAAGAATTAAATGCACCATAAGTATTTGCCATAAATATTCTCACCATGCAAGAATAAAAACATCCCATGAGCCTGGTAATAGTTAATAATATCTTTCTCCCAATGAATAATAATTAAGCACTACAGAGAAGCACAAACAAGTTGCGTTTTAGCCATCACAGTGGGTGATGTAGTGGGAAAATTTACATCATCATTACTATACATGGTATTTTTAACGCAGGCTCAAGGTTAGGGGCAGTGCGGCGTTCATTGATGTGAGTGAAAAATAACACCGTGTGTTTTTAAAGGAAAATAATTGTAATAATTTAATACTTTTTATCGCCCCCGAACGGGCACCTTCATTTGGACATGACCCGAATTGGGCTTTTCCGACCACCCCTGCACAGCAGCTCATGATTCAGAAAAGTTCAATCGAAGTCCTGGAGGTCAAGTTATTCAGTCAAAAAGCGTCAAACTTAAGCATCATCTAGCCCTGGTTCGAACATTCACTAGCCATTTCATTTTATGAAGGGTGGTCTACTAAAAAAATGCTCGTTTCACTCGCTCTGAAACTTTTTCATCTTGAAAAATTGAAAGAATATTTACCCCCATAACGCAGCAGTTACCCTCACGGGCCGTAGGATGGGCAATAGGATTAGGTTAGTTAGGTTGGGTTAGTTAGGTTGGGTTAGATAGGTTGGGTTAGATAGGTTGGGTTAGATAG
>VOMN01041611.1:0-16487 GCA_014899125.1 Orchestia grillus
GGAGGCGGGAGATGTGAAGAACACAAATGGAGGTGGGAGATGTGAAGAACACAAATGGAGGTGAGAAATGTGGACAACACAAATAGAAGCCACATGTGTAGACAACACGATTGTAGGCGGCATCTGTAGACAACACGATTGTAGGCGGCAGGTGTAGACAACACGATTGTAGGCGGCAGGTGTAGACAACACGATTGTAGTCGACAGGTGTAGACAACACGATTGTAGTCGGCAGGTGTAGACAACACGATTGTAGGCGGCAGGTGTAGACATTTCAGTCATGTGTAGGCGCTCCTATGAGTCAGAATTAATTACAAAGCTCTCTCAAAAACATACTCTTAATAATACAAGGGCGTGGTCAAATAGTCCGACACTTGTTGGTGTTATAAAATCGAAATAAAATATAAAATGAGCAATCATATTTTTAACCTGAAAAAAGAGCTGCATTTTTATATGCATTTAGAAAATCAAATGCTCCTCTGTTTATTCTGTGTTTCATGGTGCTTTGATTCAATCAGCTAATGTGGGAGATCATTTCGCCGCGCCTGGGCATCACAAATACAATATCTGTACCCTCACCTGAAGTCGTGGGTGTGTTTGTTCACGATTGGACTGTGCAGTGTCTCACCATTTCCTGGATTGATTCCTCCATAGACGGGGTGCTGGCCTGGTCTTACGGTACTTGATTCTCATTGTTACTTGTTGAGAATGCCACGTGGGCTTGTCTGTGTGCGCGTTGTGGCGCTGTGATTTATTGTGATCTTCCACTTGAAGTTTTTAACTGCATAATTCTGTGTTTTTGTCTGTGACTTCTATATAATAGGAAATCTTCAATTCCGATGTCTAAAAACTTAATTTCGCTTGATTTTAGTCGATCGATGACAATTTTCATTCAATTTATCTTCGACAGTCTTCAATGCCAATAACTGGAATAATTCAAATTTTACTCTATTTAAAATGGCTTTTACTTTTGTAATGCCTATATTGAAAGAAATCTCGTGCCCTCTGCTCAATAATTCTAGTACCTCATGACCGACCAGTACAATGTTGTGGTGCTGGCATAAACGATGTTTTGCTCGCACACTACTTGAGTTATCCTGATTCTTGGCGTTGTAGCTCTGTCACTCATTGTTCTTTTCTTAATTTGTGACTGATTTGTTGCACTTGTGATTTTCAAATGTGTTTTTGTCGTGGATTTTAATGATTGCATTTGAAATTGATTTTGTGATTTTTTCCTCTTGTCATGGAACAGATTTCAAAGTTTCGCGGGTGCAGAACGTTATCTCTATTACAACTCTTTTCATTATTTTTTGCACTCCTTTTTTCAGAAGTGTGCCTTGTCACTCCCCATGAAATATAGAACAGACAGGCTCGTACAGCAACGCCTCTCGCTGCTCCCAATCGTGGCAGCAGGAGGTGGCGAGATCTGGCCTTGCCAGTAGACACATTTGCTCTACGTGCTTCATTGAAATGGTGACCAGCCATCTACTGGTGTGCTGTGGCTCTCGTTTCTTCCGTCCACAGGCTCATTTTCCCCCAAAAGCTGTACCTGTATAACGCGCTCATGTCTTGCCATCGCTTAGTCACGAATTAATTATTATTAAGTATAGTATAATTCGCTCCCAGTGGTTATAACGGATTTATTTGTGGCTCAGTTCCACGGTATTTAATAAAACCTTCATCGCAGTTGGATTTAGTGCACTAACAGTTTTTGCAATGTCATGAGCGTCGCTGTGAGAACTGAATCGTTTGCGGTACCGACCTGAGGACTGGACAAATTTTTTTTGGTGTTATTCTGAAAATGTTTTTTACCATTCGCGTAACAGCGTGATTTGCTACCGTCGCAGCCTTTTATGCAAAAGTGGCATTTCATTCGTGAAGAGTTAGCTGTAGAATACAGACTTCATTTGGCTTTTGTTCTTTTCTACTTTTGAAAAAATGTGCTTTTTTAAGGGTATTTGTTCGATAACGCCCATATTTTGTACCTTGTTAATACTCACGGGCAGAATGTAAAGTCTAAAGTCTTGATGTTGGTTTGAATTTTCTCAAGTTCTATTACGTTTCTTTAGATTATGATTACTCCCCAAGTCTCCTTGTATCATTGTTTGTGAGCCTCAATGTTACTAGGGTGTCATTCTGCAGTCTGTGTAGCTGCTGAACATCTTTTCCTGCAGCTATTTATACCGTTGTGAGTTAATTAATATCCTCAACTTGGCAGATTAATTCCTTCACTATTTGAGTATACGAGTGTGGCCGCCAACTTAATTATGTTTCTTCTCTTTAGTTGTCAGATACACGGTCTCCAGGCATGATGGCAGCCATATTTAAGTTCGTTAACTTTAGGCACGTGCATATGTAAATTAAAATTACTTCCCATAGGTAAGAGTTCTTATTTAAAACGGCGTTTCTTTTCAAGGATTCTTTAAAACAGTTTATTGAAAGCAATTGACTTTAAAAAGTGTTGAACTTCGAAAGAGGTCACAATCTCATACAACACGCAGCACAGCGGTCACCCTCCAGGATTGCACCTGACCACGTAGAGAGAATCCTCTGAGTGAACAAGAGACAGAAACGCCTGCCACATTGGTAGCTCACAACAGCCTCCACCGCCGGCTGCCGGACATCGTCTTACCTGACGGTCCCTTCTCAGGGCCGAGGGTACAGAAAGGACGGCAGACCACAGGTCGCACGAGCAAGGTCTTATGAGAAGTACACCAAAAAACTTGTGTGTGCTGTTCGCGTTTTTAACAGTTACGTTTGGGCACGAGCCTGTCATTCACACGAGCATTCCCTACAGCGTCATTGTTTATACGAAAATCTTGCTGTAGGATTTCTAAATAAGACCGAATTTTATCTTCGGTTCTGTACTGAAGTGCCGTCATCTTGCTTTAGCGTCCAAAACTAATCAAACTCTTGCCTCTTGTTTGCAGGAAAACTGTGTATTTATGCCCGTGAACGGTGCTGCTGCTGCTGCATTGCCTGAAGCTTTTTGTTTCAAGGCGTACTTTCTCTTGCGGGAAAACTTTTATTCTTTGAAAGAAATGTGTTCGAGTGCTATACTTTCACCTTGGTCTTACTGATTTCCTCTTCGTTGGAATTGGCCATCCGGGGCCTAAACATTGGACGTTCGAGGCCCCGTTTTGACGTCGAGTTTTGTGCTGGCACAATTTTGTTGGGCCTCGGCTAGCTCTAGCGTGGCGCTGCTTTGCAGGTAAAATGTTCAAATGCGCCGAGCTGCCCTCGCTGGTCCAGTTTTTCCTGATGTTCTTTAACGACAAGCCCGTCGACTGGCTCCTGGACTACCTCGTCCAGACGAAGAGCTGCAACCTGGACAAGGATAGCGTGAGTGCTGCCCCAGCCTCTCTTTTTCTTGCCCGGCTCAGTTTTCGTGGTCCTCTTCTCGTTGTTTCTGTTCTTATTCCATGGACCATGTCCTCCTTTCTTTCTGCCTTGTACTTCTTGTTATAATCGCCTTGTGGTTTCCTTTCGTATTAACAGCGGATCTCAGTTATTTTTAACGCTCCAGTTTACAATTAACGCGGTACAGTTCCCGCTAATGAACCTTTTCGCAGTTACGGCACCGGCCCTGTTCAGTTCCTGTAGATCCTGGTCGCACCGCCCTGCTAGACCTGGCGTAGAGCTTTGATCTTCCTTTGTTGGCTGGATTTACCGCACCAAATATTGTCCTACGCTGTCATTTTATTTCAGTTATTATCGTGAAATCATTGAGTGAAAAGGACTGCGCGGTGGTGTACCAATTTGGCCGGTACTGACCTTTGCTTGCTGCGTCGAGTCCTGCTGTTTCTTTTTACCCCTGCCGAGCTCGGTCTCAGTTTCAGTGGTCAATGCATGAAATTGTTTTATTTACCCCTAATATACTAATGACTTGGCACAATATAGATTCTATTTAAACTCTTTAATAACTTCATTTATATACGCTCAATATCTTGTTAATTTAGCACTCGTTAACCTTTTGATATAGCTATAATGAACCTCTACCTCTAGCATAGAGCAAGCAATTCGAATCAAGAATTAGGCTAGTTCAGTTTGCGCACGGAAGAATCTTATCTCATAGGTCACGATTGCCGATGTAGTTCAGCATCCATTGATATCCTTCGCCTCTGCATGGGCTATAACTTATGGTTCTTCACTTCTCATGCATTGGTCTTGGAGTTCTTTTCGACTTATTTACTGGTTCTTTTGAAACTCTGTCAGCTGTTTTTCTTTTCTTGAGCATCTGTAATTCACGGGTGAGTTGAGTGCTGCCAAATTCCATCCAATTCATTCTGAAGTATTTTCTTTGCAGCTTTCAATTTTTGATGAAAATCAGGATGAATGGCTCTTAGCGGGCCAATTAATTCGTTTTTATTATTGAAAAACTGTGCAAAAATTTGAATAGTTACGGTTTTTGAGCCTTTTCTCAGCAGCAGCGGAAATACAAGTTAGCCTAGACTCCTGACGACAAGAACAGTAACTGCAAACACTAACCTGCGTTTCTCAAAGTAACAATGGGAAAGGTAGAATGAAGCAGTCCGAAGACAAAGCTCATGGGAGCTCTAGTCAGTGCTGAAAACTAGCTCGTGATTGTTAAGCGATTTTTGCCTCAGTTGTCAAATATTTTGTTCTATTTTATCGTTCTTGTGCTCTTTCTTTTCTATGGGGAAAAGGTTTCTTCGAGTCTGTATAGGCAATATCGAGGCCAGCACTCACGGGCTTAGATTTACTTCGACTCATCTTCCTGAGCATTTCTCTGACTGACATAAAATATGCTTACCATGTTCCAATTTCCCAGCATTACGTGTCTTTAGACGCAGTAATTCATTCTAATACATTCCATTCTACTGCTTTTTTATCTCATTCCGTCCAACATTCATGGTTTTATTGTCACCAAGGTGAGTTCGCCGACTCTTGCACGTTAACAACCGGTGTGCATTCCTTAACTAATCGTTCGTATATTTTATTCCCCTTGTTCATGCTGATAACTTTTCGTGCTGCATTCCGGTTTACTTTTTCCTAATTCCCTATTCAGTGAATGCAGTCCTGCTCGCCATTTTACCTCCATTTTATGCCACTTTTCCTATTATAAGTTTCATCTTCGCATACGCGCCCGGTCTTGTTAAGGTTGTGCCTCTAATTTGTGCGACCTCTTCTACGAGTCTTTGAACATTTTACCTCGATTTTATGCTGCGTTGTCTATTATAAGGTTCACGTGCGCTGGCAGACTCGATAACGTCCTGCTAGTGTGGCGAGGTTCTTCTTGTGCTTGGTTTACAGGACCCACTAATACTTGCATGTTCACTTTGTCTTCATCGGCCGACGCAATCAGCTCGTCTTAATTGGATTTATGATATTAATTGCTGAATTTCAGGACCGCTTGCGTGTTGATTTTTAGTCTTATTGGTTCTTATTTATTTTTGTGTACGTTTCTTAATACTTGAATGCGTGTTATATTTTTCCAAGTGTTTTTTTAAGGAATAATCCTGTATAATTTTCGACATTTTAAATGCGAAGATTCAGAAAATTCTCCCGTTTGAATAAGATATATTCTGCTTTTTTTAAATATTTTGCCAATACTTCTTTTGATCCATGCAGGCATGTTTACGATTACCATTTCGCTGATTTCTTACTACTCGGTTTATGGAACTTTATTGACTAACTAATAACATATTCTTCCTACCCTTTACTAAACTACCTACATATCGAGGAGAACGTCAAACTTTGATGTTTTTATTTCTAAAAGTGTCATTTTTGAGCGGCCATAACCTATTCCAAGAGGCGGGACCATGATCAGGTCTTTGGAAAAATTAGGTCCATTTAGCTGCGCGTCCATAATTAGTCGCTGTGTTTTTCTTTCCTACCGGGTTTATACGGCACTTACGATACATAAATTCTGTGCAAGTCGCCAAGAGCGGTCGAAATGGCGGACAGACGGTCGCAAAATAATCAATTTGGTTGGGTACTCTGCCTCTTGGAATGGGTCCAGGTCGAGATGAAGTGACTCGACGACCACGAGGGACACCCCTCTCGCTTGTGCCCGAATATTCCTCTCACTCATGCTGGTAATGACGCAGGTAAGCTGTTGTGGGGGCACGAGCTGAGCCGCTTCGTAACCTTCTTGATGATCTTCAATGACGACAAACCTGGGGATTGGCTGCTTGATCTTTACATCACAAACAAAGTTTGCCGCTCTGACAAACCCGCGGTACGCCCCCGTCCTTTCTAGTACCCTGTCTGCCCCCTTTTTTCTTCTCTTGCTGTCTCTTGTGCTCCCCCTCCCCCCCGTCCCTTCTTCCTCATCCTCACTCTTCTCTGTCTGCTCATCCCTTTTCTCACATACTTACCCCAATCTCTTCCTTCATCCTTACCTGGCATATCGTGCTCTTTTTTTGTCTTTTTTTTACTCCTATCTCTCCTCCTTACTCGATCGGTCTCCTCTTCGCTTTTACCGCTATGAGGCTCCTCCTTCTTTCAGCTTTGTTCCTTATAAACTCCAGACGACGTTTTCTTCTCTACAGGACCAGTTTATTAGGAGCCTTAGTGGTCTAAAGTCTAATGTATTTTGCAGTCTAATGTATATTCAGGTGATGGCTGTGACCAAAAGGACCTCACGGTCGCGTTTCGTTAGTATAATGCTAGTTTTCCGCAGAAAGCCAAATGTAGCCTTATTGTAGATATACATTAGACTGCAAACAGTTCCTTGTGCGAAGGTGAGTGCAGCTTCATCGTAAAAATAATTTGGTCGTTTAAAGGGATTAACTCGCTCACAGAACGCTAGGGGACCGAGTTCGGTGGTCACAGACCCTGTCAAACGTAGGGTTTTGCATCTGATTTTCTTATGGGATGAAAACTTCATGAGCCACGTATACTTTGCAACTTTTCGTGCCTGTGCCATATTTACCCCTGGGGCCATTTCAGAAAATTGCGGCTTAGTGAACAATTCTGAGCAAAGATTCCATCTATCATGCAATGCTGATTTCTACTTTTTTGTCTCATTAAATGTGAACTGAACTGATATTTTATCTTTTACTTCAATGATATTTGACTAGGATTGTATTTCTTATCCAAGTCGAATTTTCGTTCCTAGGCAATTTTGACACAGATGTGTAAGTTATTGGGTGTAGAATGAGTTTATCCATGTGCCGATATGTCGAAAATTTTGTCCAAATTGGCTGTGGAAGAGAAATTGATTGTTCTGACCAGATAAACGATCGTTCTGAAGACTGTTACCTGATGATCAATCATAGAAATAATCCTTTTAAATCAAAAATATTCTCTCATAGAACTTACATTTCGTTTAGCCGAATTTCGGAAGAAAGCTAGCCGGTATCGCTTCACAAATGCAGCGCTTCGTACAATGACGCGTTAGTTACGTGAGCTCGGACAGTTTCCTACCCTTAAGAAGCGTGGAGTACAAACCGAAAAGATATTATTTAGTCCAACATTTCATTGTGTAGTATCGGCAGCATAGGTTCTTTTTTCAAGAACATGCCTAATTGAGGGCGAGGTTCTGTTGCGCTTTTCTCATGCTCGTCGATTGTGTTTGTCAGAAGCTTCGTGTTTTCCGTTTGATTCTAACGCGTAAATTCTAGCTCTGGGATGTTTTTCCTGTTTTGTTTTTCCTGTTTTGTTTTTCCTGTTTGTGATTTTGCGTTATTCTTAAACGTCTCACTGCTATTCCTTTGTTTGTATCGCACATTCTTCTTCTACGAAATAGAGCATTTGGAAGCTCCTTATTACTCGTTTTGCTTAATTGCTACTTCTCGTATTTTTCATATTGCTGCGTGTAACTTCTCGTATTTTTCATTTTGCTTGCGTGGTACTTCTCGTATTTGTCATATTGCTTGCATGGTACTTCTCGTATTTGTCATATTGCTTGCATGGTACTTCTCGTATTTGTCATATTGTTTGCATGGTACTTCTCGTATTTGTCATTTTGCTTACATGGTACTTCTCGTATTTGTCATTTTGCTTACATACTGTTTGATGAGAAATTTAGAAATCCCACGGCCAGAAACCTTGACAGCACGTGACTAAATATGTACGGCCCACTCCGCCGGTAGTTCAGTCTTCATTGTTGTCAAAGTTGAATGGTGAAACATTTCCACAGCCAACATAGCCTCCCAGTTAAAAACTGCGCCCGACATCGCGGGAGATTACGGCAGAGGTCCACGACGGAGCAGATCACCGCAGCAATTCAAGAGTAGCCCGAGCGTTCCCTGTGGCTACGCAGGACGGCGAAAATTTTGGCAGACAAAATACCCGTGCGCTCAGCCTCCGTTCAATGCCCCTCAACCGCACGTCGCAGAGGCTGCACAGGGCAGCGCCGCCAGGCCCGTGTGGCCGCAACTTATTGCAGGCCAGAGCAGGAGTTATCGATGTAGGCTCGCATGTCAGGGCCTTGACGACGCAGAGGCTGCGCAAATGATGCCTGGCCCGAATTGGACATTTCTTTGCCGCCGCTGCGCAGTTTAGGGCCGGAGACCAACACGAATGTGGGGGTGATCGCCCGCGGCTGGCCTCAATACGGAGTGCGGTTTGTGACGGGGCTGCTGATGCAACCCAAAAGAAAAAAAAAATGAGGAGCAGCCATCGAACGACAATCAGGAACACCAAAACATCGCGCAGGAACGTACACTACAATAGAATCGATAGCGATTTTTTCCCCACAACTTCTAGTATTTGTACTTCGCTTGTATGTTGTTTCTCGTATTTTTCTTTTTGGTTGTATGTTGCTTCTCGAATTTTTCCTTTACTTGTATGTTTATTCTCGTATTTTACTTTGCTTGTATGTTGCTTCTCGTATTTTTCCTTTGCTTGTATGTTGCTTCTCGCATTTTTCCTTTGCTTATATGTTGCTTCTCGCATTTTTTCTTTGCTTGTATGTTGCTTCGCGCATTTTTCCTTTGCTTGTGTATTGCTTCTCGCATTTTTCCTTTGCTTGTATGTTGCTTCTCGCATTTTTCATTTTGCATTGCATGCTACTCCTTTTCATTCTGCTCTACCGGTCGCTTTTGCTACGTGTGTTCTTCTATATTGCGTGCCGCGTCTGTTCTATTTCCGCCTTGATTTTCATTCATGCTTTGGTACGTAAGCTCTGTATACTGTTACCGTACGATGAACTCTTACCCATCCTTGTGTGTGTGTGTGTATGTATGTGTATGTGTCGCGTGTTTTTTGTACACAGCTCGCGCAGTTATTGCTCTAGCGTGTTGTTTAAACTGAAACCATGAAATTCTGTTCCTTTTAAGCAGCGTTTACGGTGCTATGCTTTTTTGCTTCTGTGGAAGTGTTATTTTTCTGAGCAACATTCATCCATTTGCTTTCATTTGACGCACACCACTATCAAATCGTATGGAGAGTCCGTAGATGATTTGAAAGTACAGGGTATGGATGTGCCACACCAAACCTGAGAGTGTGTGGTGTGCCACACCGAACCGGAGATTGTGTGGTGTGCCACACCAAGTTTGAGACTGTGTGGTGTGCCACACCAAACCTGAGACTGTGTGGTGTGCCACATACCCTGTACACAATACGTTAGACTATGTGGTGCGCTACGCACCCCTTTAACTGCACTTAATGCTGTGTTGTGTGCCACAGAAAGACTGCAAGAAGGCCAAGGAGAAGGTGTGGATCCACTACAAACCTTCCCTCTTTCAGCACATCGGTACCCACTCCTCCCTGAAGGGCAAGGTGCAGAAACTCAAGGTGGGTGCTGTGGGTCTGTCGTCTGCGCTCGAGCGGAATTCGTTTATCCCGTTTCTCCCGAAAATTATGTTAATCCGTTTTCCACTGAGAACATCAGTAGAAAACTGTACCTTCATGCTCATGCGTTAGGTTAAACTAGGGGAAAATTTGAAATGTAGCAAGCATATTCTACCTTATTATTGGCATACTATGAGTTGTAGTATTATGTCTCCCACTCGAGGTAGATCTCTGAAATACCACTGTCTCTGAATTATCAGTAATAGTTTATCGAAAGATCTGCAGAAAAAGCTAAAATCAACACTAGGTTCTAGGTACACGGGGTTCGAGGCATTACAAGTTCTTCTGCTGTATTTATATTCCACAATTCCATCCACAGAACAAAGCTTGGTGCATATCCGTCTCCTGGTGGAGTCGTGCCAACTGCATAGCTTCCTTGTCCTTCCTACCTTGAAGTTGCTGCTCCTGGCACGGACGTTAATTTGCGATTGTTTTTCTACCCGGTGCCATCAAAAATCACGTCAAATCTGAAATGAGATAATGTAATTTTCTGTACCACCGATGTGGACTACCTTCTCTGACACAGTCCCGCTGATTAGGAATATGTGTTGGAGAATCTGGACCCGAAAATTTCCTCCTAGTTCCCTCAATGCGTGATTAAATAGTTGAACGTACATACAGAAATAAATTCATAAACTGGCCGTATTGTTACGTAGTATAGATGACTTTTCATTTTCGCTGATAATATTCTTGGGCGTAATGGCTGCAGGACAAGCAGTTCGGCAAGGTACGGCTGTACGTCGCCCACCACAACCCGCCCGCCCACGTCACCACCTCCATCAAGCCCTACAAGAGCTACACCCTCGACAAGGCGTACAGGGGGGAGACCTTCTTTTGGGGACTGCTTCCCCAGGAGGGAGACGAGCTTTCGTTCGTGTTCCACCAGCCGACCGTCATCACCGAGTGCGTAGTGCTTACTCCATCACGCAGGCGACAATAATTGGAAGATCAATTGTACTCCATCACGTCAGGATACTTTTGCGATAAGGCTGCATTTAGCTTTCACAAATGAACTAGCCACAACCTTATGTAAATACAATAAGATTGCTTTTAGCGTTTTATAGAAACGTAGCATTACCTTTATGAAATGAAACCGTATGGTCCTTTAGGTTGATAAAGGGTTAGTTGCAAAGCACGTACGTGATATGAGACAACTGTTGAAGTGTGGCGTATGCCCCGTTATTTGTTGTCTCAACAGCTCTGCTTTGTGAACCATCGAAAACTGTATGTTTATTGCTCGTCAATCTGATTGCGCGTCGCCAGTTTCCTGTTAGCTATACAGTATATCTACAGCCTACGTGGTAATAATACATACATAGTTCAGTCTTCTCCTATATGAGGAGAACATAAACTTTTCGAAGGGTTTAATGTAATTGCATCAATTTTACTTTGGATTTCGTCTGAACGTGCGCTGAAGTTACTGCGTGCGGCTGTTCACAGCAGTCTATAAGAGTTACTGCATACCCGTTTGTTGCTCGTGCCAACTTCTCCGTTGGGTCAATGCAACCTGTGGTAAACATCAAGACTGCTGACTTCTATGAAATTTACGCTGTGGTTTACGAGTAACTTTATGTTTTACTTCCATCTAGAAGTTTTCTCTCATAAATATAGGTTGAATTTCAATCGCGTTCATTATGTAAAGTTACAGCGGGAATAAACCCGAGTCATGAGACCTATGAAGTTCTATCGTGATAAAGTAGCTCCTGTACCAGCTCTCGATGATACCATTTTTCATTCGGCATTAACTCTCGAGCTTGCATTTTTCCGCAGATTTCTTTTCCGAAGCGGCAACGTGGAGCATCCGTCGGACAGGTTCTATAAAACCACGGTGGAAATATTGCCGGCTTCCACACCTGTTGCTAAGACCGTGCCGTATGAACAAGGTCACCAGCCCGGCTACCTGCTCGTTGGTGGGTCTTGATTCTTGTGTCTTCGTCGAGCTCTTTGAACTCGCTCTCCGGAGGGTTGAGATGTTAATGTTCCTGTATTATGAGGTGCGTTGGGAACCCTTTGATCTCACGCACTCTCTCAACTATTAAGATCATAATGCTTCTGTACTGGGATGAGCTTCGATTTTTAATTTTCGTGTGGGAAAAGTAGAATTACATGTGTTGTTGAATTAGGTTTGGAATAAGGGCCCTGCAATTATGTTCTCTCTTCTGGCAAATGTGAAGAATTCAATAAGAAGTGCGTAGGGCCAAAAGAAGACAAGAGCCTTGAATGAACCAAAACATAACATTGACTTTTTGTCACTACTGTAAAAGTAACGTGTGGGAACAAAGTTGACTTGTATGTGTTTCAATATGAATTCGCTTCCTGCGAAATGACCCACCGGTGAGTCGTTTTACCCGTAGAAAAGTAGCATCGTCGCAGGAAACGTATTAGATAAAGCAAGAGTTTCTCCGTGTTCCTGATGTTAACAGCCCTGCACCCATGCAGGTTCGTTTGATGAGATGGGGGTGGCGGAGGGGCGCATTGTGCCCGAGGTGGGCGCCATCAAGGAGTTCAAGCTGCGTGTGCAGCACGAGAGTGACAACTGGGCTATACTCAGTGAGGTCAGTTCCGTGTGTGGGGCCTGGGATATGCACGGTGGGGTCTGCGTGTTGTGTGGTGCTAATTTGCTGCCTAAATTGTGTCTCTCTGAATATCATCTCTTAACTGCAAGATCAATTGTGCTTCTTTCAAAGCGCGTTTACCGTTCTTCCTTGGTGCTCGTGCTCTACAGCTGTGAAATGTAGACACCTGGAGACTCTATTCTTCCTGTAGGTGTTTTGGAACCACCATGTGGTCATCAGCGTTCGCTGGAGGACTCTGTTGTGTGTTGAGTTAGCAATTACTGAGCTTGTTGTATCATTAATTTCTCATCATCTAATAACTCAGGTGCAAGGGCTCAACTAGTGTGTACAGTACACTCCGTGTCATCTTCCGACTGAGCAACGTGTTTGGCGACTGTATTCTACGTTATCACTAAAGGTTTGGAGGACAAAATTGAGTCGAGTTGACAGTAAATCGCAGTGTGGCCGGCCGCCAGACCGCACCTCACGTAGCTAACCTTGTTCCAGATCCACCTGAAGACCGCTCAGACAAGGTGACGCTTCTCTACAGGAAGCGACTCAGCTGTGCTCACCGCATGACATCAGCTCACGCTTCTGAGAACCCTATTCTTCAGTCATCACTTCACGGGGCATTTGGCTCCTTCTCTTTTGTGCTCTTGACATTTATTCTTTTGAAACATCAACTGGCTTGTTTTACTTTCGTTTAGACAAAGCAGTTGGTGCTTCAAATATGAAAAAATTCCCGTGGTTAGATGGATCCTGTGCGTCCAATCACTTTAGCGTAATAAGGCCTCTGCCTAGTGGCTTAACTATTCGTGGAGTCAACAGGCATGACTTTTAGGAAACGTCTGTTGCCAAGCATTATCTGTTCGAGTTGAACAAAACGGTTGCCGATGCTTATCGTTGTGTTGCCTATGCCACGCATGAGTGAGTCGGCCTTTTTTATAGTATTATTTCACTTCTCATTGTCACCAATTTGTTCATTCATGCTTACCATCACAGCTTAAACTGATAATACTTGAGTGTGTGAAGATTTTTCCGTAGATCTGTTACTCTATTTTGTTAGGTATAGTCGTGTAACCTTGTTCGATGCAGTATATATATACATATATATATCATAATCTAAAGTTCGCCTTTGATAGATTTTAGAAAATAAAGCCTCCGCTGGGATATGTTATATTTTAGGGTTTGAGCGTGTGCAATTGCTATTGAAATGTCGAGATGGTTTTTTAGATTTGAAAATGAAATGGAGAAACTACCTCGAGTTAAGTTACGTTGTTGCGGCATTTTTAGTGACGTCACCTCAACTTGAGGGGGCGTGCTTGTGCCATTCTGGGTAGGGGCTTCAGCGAAGAGGTCAAAAATACTCTGGAATACGTGCATATCTTCGTGAGTGCAAAGTACCCATTTTGTATTACTCGTGCTGGGCGTTGTGGCTGTATAGACGTAGTGGACGGGGAGCGTTTATAAGTGCACTTTAGCATTACTTCTCACCTGGCTCACAACCACCGATCTCTTCTTTTGTTGCGCTGCGTGCATCGCCTTCGTTGAATGTGGTGGGCTCATAGTTACTACGTGCCCACGTTTGGCATCGTCCCTTGTTTGCAGGGCGGAAAAAAAACCTTTCTTGACTTCAATTAGGGATGCTGACGTTTCCTCGGGAGCGTGGTGTTACCATTCAGTGTTCCTTTCAACCCTTTCGCTACCAAAAATTTATCTTCAAATGCGAGGCTTTTGCTGCTCTGGTGTATGGTATTTATCTGATTGTTTATGAGAAAAAATCCCAGTGAATTAAGTAAGGGGCTGGGCTTCGAAACAATATCGGGTATATTATCTCACAGTATTGTACAAGAGGACCATATATCCCAATAGGTTTCAAATTTCTTTGAAACGTGATGTCCCAATGGTAGCTAAAGGGTTACTTACACCTACCGTGGGGCCATCTGTGTGTCTGTAACAATTCAACAGAGGTTCTGCTGCGTGTTTGGTTGTCGTAATCTAGGACTTGAATAACGGCGTAGCTGTGAACCTCCCTCGCTTTGGTTTTCTGCGTCCATCCTTTGTTTTTTGAGCTCGTGTGGGGAAACTTTCTTCAACGTACGCGAGAGTAATTCCCTACGGCGTGTCTTTTCTGCCGTTATCTCTTGTCGTCTCTCTTCATCTTTTCGTTACCGCCGCTATCGATGTTGAAATTCTTATTTTATCTTCAAGGCTTTTATAATCTCGTTAATGTAGAGGTGTTCTGAGGCAAGCAGAGCATTTCTGCTAGTCAGTTCACGTTAGGACGTAGTGAGAGAGAATTTGGATATCTAAATAACTCGTTGATGATTCTAGCGTACGAGCTGCGTAGAGCACTGCCTCGTTCATTGATAGGCAATTTTTTGTCTCATGCTTTTCATACGTAAGGAGGAACTGCCAGTCCAGCTAAACCATTGGTCAGTACGAAACTTTTATACAAGTGATTCGTATTCTAAGGAATTGTTGATGTTAGTAATACTGTTATTAGTTGCGTAGGGTTTACGTAGCTGGTGTTACTGTCGTAGTGTTAGTGACGTCATAGTTAACTGTTTCAATGCCGAGATGGTTGAATGTAGAGGCTTTCCTCATCTTTAGAAGACTTTTCCGGTTTCCAAAATTTTTACCCATAGCTTCTCGTGAGACAAGAACCAAATTATTTTTGTTAATTCTCAGTTATTTCCGATCGTAATTTCATGTTAATGGGGATTTGGGCTGCAAAATTTCATTGCTTAAGCTGGTATGCTTGACAAATAGACCAGATCATAAGTGGCCTCTTGATCACATTCATTGGTGATGGCGTGTGTGAGTCCTGATTAAAATTTTCGAGCTGTTAAGCTCTGCTTCAAGTTTACTGTTGTGTTTATGGATATGATGTTAAAAGTTGTCCTGATATTGGTTGTTGCGGAGCATTTCCGGTGAAGGAAGAGTTGAAACTGATTAGTTTCCCACTTAAGTTTTACTCCCCCGTGGTTTACGATGGTGCAATTGGTTGGTGCTGGTGTTGTTTTATCATACTTGAATATCTTCCCTCTGTGATAACTTGACTGTTGATAAATTTACTGAACACGTGTGTACTTAAAGAGATCTCTGTTGTGGCGCTCGTCTGACCAGCGCATCACAAGGCGCGTCTGCTCCACGGACTGCAAGCGTCGGACGCCACTCAGGAAGGCCAGGTGCAGCTGGCGAGTTGTCCGGATTGTTCAGGTCCTCACAACGGGAATATTGAAATTTAAATATCGTACAAAGCCTCAGGTACGACTGATGAGTGTCAGCTACCGCTCAGGAGTGTCGGGTACCACTCAGGAGTGTCAGGTACCACTCAGGAGTGTCAGGTACCACTCAGGAGTGTCAGGTACCGCTCAGGAGTGTCAGGTACCGCTCAGGAGTGTCAGGTACCGCTCAGGAGTGTCGGGTACAACTGACGAGTGTCAGGTACCACTCAAGAGTGTCGAGTACCGCTGAGGTGTCTCAGGTGCAACCGAAAAGCCTGAGGTATAGCTCCAATTCATCTAAGGTTTAAATAAATGGACCGACATTTGACGCAGGGGCTTCCGTTCTTTTAACCCCTGTCCAGCGTCTCCAGTAATGCTGAGCTCCCTCCCCTCTCTATGGGGAGTTTTATTGCGACCGCTTAGGTACGGGATATCTCACAGAAATAAATATCTCTCTTTAAAATATAAATAATTCACCTAATATTAGGCCGCAGTATTAAAATAATAAAGTATGACAGTAATAGAAGAAAGTAATATATCATGAATACAACATATTGACTGAGTAATATATCATGAATACAAATAGTATGTATTTACCGATACGTATTAAATGAGCTAAAACTGGCTTAATGTTTGACGAATTATTGATATTATAAAGTCAGATGTACGTTTTGAACACTAGACATCTCTGTTGAGGACGTCCCTCGCTGTACTTGGGTGAAGAGCAATGAGGTTACAGTTTCGGAGAGTCCTCTTCTTCTGTGCTTCACAGACTTCCGACTCAGTGATGTCTGACCATAATTTAGTGCCTGATAGCTAGCGTGATCTCTCATACTATCATTTGTGTGCTGTGTGACTGTGACTGTTGCGGCCCTTGTCTTGCTCCTTATTTTCCTCCTCCTTCTTTTTCTTATTTTCCTCCTCCTTCTTTTCCTTATTT
>VOMN01041616.1:0-24272 GCA_014899125.1 Orchestia grillus
ATATTGTTCTAATATTATCATTAATAAATAATTTCTTTCATGGTGAACAATGCTTATTTTGTTTCATTTTTAGAATTTTAGTGGTATTTTAGCAACGTTTGTAAATTAGAACTACTTTTCATGTACCTATGCCCAGACCGCTCCAGTGAACAAACACATCTTTTAACTGCTGACACTTGGATTTACTTACTTACTTGGAAGTAAACTAATCAATGTTTATAGTGAAACCAAGCCGATGCCTCTAAAAATAATACTTGATGACTAATACGTATTTGAAAATCTCAACACTTTTTGTGGATCACCCTGTACTATGCCGTATGAGGGAGTCTATCTGTATGTCTCAAGTTTTTGATACGTGGTGACCTGAGGCAAGATATTTTGTAAAATTCATTCATGCACATATTCCAAGCAGAAAATTCTTATTGATTCGTTCCAAATACCGGAGGCCAACATCTTACTATCTGCTTCCTGAGACTCTAAGCCAGGATATAAAGAGTAAATTATTTTCGTAATGTTAAACAAGGCGAACCCGTAAGGTTGAACTTACATAGGTTCCAATAAGCAGGAGCTTCCTATAAAAGGGAAGCATGTATTGCGTGACACTGATGCAGCAGCGGTCACATTTGGTGATCCGAAATGCATCAACTTTCACCGAACGAAAGCTTCTACAGCGTTTGCGAGGCAAACGTGCGTAGTTCAAAAAAGCAACGTAAAACAAAACCGTATCGAGTAGAAAAACCACCAATTCAGAATGTTTTTGGTTTCTTTATTTTGTTCCTATGATTGTCCGAACGTTACGACGTTTTAAATTGCACTCCGGTTTAACCAAATCGGAAGTTTCGAATGCTAAAAATTTTGCCCCCGAGATAGTCCGAATGTTACAACGTTTAAATCGCACTACGGCTTAGCCAAATCGAAAGTTTTGAATGATAAATATTTTCTACTCTACGTGCATGACGAGGCAATATTCGTCTCCAATAATACCCTATTTTCTGCTGTGCTTCCGCATCTCTCAGGGCGCAAGCAGTCCACCGTCGCTGCCCTTGCTTCTATTTTCGACATCCAACAAATAATTTCTGACGAATAATTTCAGTCGTGATTATTTGTATTGTTTTATGGAACAAACAAATGTTTGTTTGCTTAAATTCTGTGCATTTTCATACGTATTGTGTGCTCCAATAATTATGAGTCTAGCTGCCAAAATTCCAAATGTTTGAGCGAGCTAAATCAATACACGAGTTTCTACAATAAAAAATGCATAGCCAATGTAAATATACGTTAGATTCTGTACCAAATACTTAAATAAAAATTGTCAAGATCGAAAAACATAATCAACTGCCTCATAAACTTTATTCGGATAGAACTATTTGGCTGCTAATTAGTTCCCCATGTTTGCTAGCAACAATGATCTTATTTTAACCGTTGTATAATTTCGGTAAACGCTGATAAATGATCAGTAAAGCTTGAACATTTCGTCTTAGTTTGAGAAGCGATTCAGGCATAAATTCTTTCTTATTCTTTCCACCCATTCTAGATACACGGGAGTATAAAAATGTTTTTCATAATAGAAATTCTTCCTGGAAATGCAATGGGTGGAAGAAATTGTTAATTTTACTCTCTCTGGTTCGCATTAGGGGAAATGAAGAACGTGGAACAAAATGGTTTATTTTGAATTTCTTCAATAAAACAAACCATTTTTAAAATGTATTTGTGTTTCTTCCTCAAAGATACTAAATGCTATTTTATTTTTTCCCCACGTTAAAGTAGTTACCAGAACATCTCTGTGTTTCTCTCCAATTTTACGTGGAACAAAAAATCAGTTATCTTATTTTTCTAATGCTTACACAATCAGACATGTTAAGTACGTCTTCGATTGCGATTTCTTCGAACAAATGGTCACGTTAATTTATTTCAAAATTAACTATGTGTCAGCATTAGCGCTAACTAGCGTGCGTAGTATGAATGACTACAAAATGAGCATGTTTGGGAAGAACATCGTAGTATTGAGCTTCGACTGTGTACTGAGATTCCTGATCAGTCCTTTGTGTAAGATGAATTACCAACCAGATTTTATCTGGAACGTAACAACTACTTTCCTATGAAGTCCAGATTATTGAGGAAGCAGGAGCCGCTCTGGGTTACACTGGAATCAGTCTCTTATTAAGAAGGAAGGTTTCCTAAAGCAGCTCTCGCTGTCTGGGGGGTTTGTGTCGCTCCTACACGCTCTACCGCAACTTGCTGAATGCACTGCTGAAAAAGTAAAAAGCTATACTTTGTGAAAAAAAATCGGTACAAGTCTGATAATAACAAATAACTGTGGAACGCGGCAAATGCGTCATTCTCAAGAAATATTGGCCTGAAGAAAATTGAAATTTTAAAGGATAACATCCCCATGTCAGTCATTGATACCGCTAACCAGTTCAAAAACGATTTTGTTTCCATAGCCACGAATATTACCAAAGATTTAGGAAATAATAACTCAGGTTCGTTAAATGTCATTCTCTACTGCAGTGCAGTACTTCTTGTTTCTTCACTCCGATAAACGCCCTAGAAATAAAGCAACTAATAATTGCGAGTTCAAATAGGCGATTACACATGTTTAGAATACAACCAAAAGTTTTGTGCGCCATTGTCAACCTAGTCTCACGAATTCTGTGTTGCATGTTCAGCGAGTGTGTGGATGCACGTGGGATTTATCAGACAGTTTTATAAGCTACCAGAGTCGTGCCTATTTTGAAGTCAGGTAGTGCGAGCCTCATTTGGAGCTGCCTCCCAATCTCTACCCCACTCTTTGCCAGTATAAATATGGTGTTCGAAAAAATTATTCACTCTAGGTGAACCAGTTTTCTCGACAAATTTTCAATTACCTTTGAAGAGCAATTCGCATTCCGGTGAGGAACAAATACAACTATGGCAATATTTCATTTACATCGTGACTTGCTCAGGCACTCGACTACGCTGACCAAACAATTCTCTTGAGAAAATTTTACGTTATGAAATTAGAGGTCTTTGTCACGAGCTCCTGAAATCTTATTTGTCATCTAGGGAACAATGTGCGGCAATTATTCATTGTGAGTTATTTTGCAAAAAAATCACCCCCCGGGGTTTCTCAAGGTCATGTGTTATTCAACGTATTTATCAACGATATTTCAGCTCGTAGCCAAGCCAAATGCAAGCTTTTTGCCGGCGATGCATTTTTTATGTCACGGAAGGGCACTTTCGAAAAGGCTTGCACTGCATTAAGTGAGGTCACGGAAGCACTGTCCATATGGCTGAAAAATAATAAACTATTTTCGTACACAGCAAACACAAAGTTTATACTTTTTACCCCAAGGCCTATTCTTTCTTTAACAAATATACCTTTTAATTGTACTGTTCTTTAACTGGTGCATGATTTCATATACCTTGGAATGCTATTCGACAATAAACTGTTTTCTGCTCAGCACATTGATCTCGTGTGAAAAGGACCTAGCAAGGTCAATGTGTTATACACGCTCTGCAGGATATTCTCCAGCTTCAGTTTATGAGAACAATTTTTCATTTGCTTGCGGACTCGAAGCTGGTACCAGCCATTTTAATTTGGAGAGGTGCGTGGGAAAATAAGAAAATCAACTGCGAGCCATTTTAAACAAAATATTAAGTTCGATGTTCAACAAAGAATTGAGTTCGACAATATTTCACAACATGATCAATTGTACAACCAAGCGAGAATTCAAAAGCATGAAGATGCGTTCAGATTTCAACTACTAAAAACAGTGCATAAAACACTTCATCAAGATGAGCGTCTTTTTAACGCGTCTATTGCTCATTAATTCTCACCTATTAACATGAAACAAGGTTCCACTTTTTAATTTACCTTCAAATGGACATACAGAAGTATAACCAATTCGTCCAATGTATAAAATATTTTAACGGTCTTCCGGAGATTTAAAAACGATTCGTCATAGAATGTGCAGAAGAGAAAACTGAAGATTCTATTTTAGTCACCAATAATTTCGCCGTCTATTGTATTGTTTTTATTCTATAAGTTTTGTCCTTAACAAATGCCGTAAAAGTACCATGTGACTTATAGGCTTCATAGTAGGTACTCCTGATAGTTTTATATTGGCTGTGCAATATTGTAAGCCTACTGTGTGGTAATGACGTATGCCGTGGTCACCCGCGCACCCCGAGTTACAGTAGCGACAGCCGAGTGACAACACTCTAAGCGGCAACACTCCGAGTGGCAACACTCAGAGCGTGCGAGCGCAGAAGTGCAAATCACTCCAAACATAACAGTGGGCAGGTGAGGTGCTTAAAGGAGTTGAAAAAGTAAGCTTTCTAGGCTGGTAAACTGTTAAGTGCGTTAAGATATAAAATTCTGAATGAACTAACATCTTCCAATTATTACTGTGTAAAATTTCCCATGCTTTAGTGATGACACCCCGTCGCTCCTTTGCTGCCCCTATGTAGTAGGAATGCTTACAAAGAGGTGTGCAACATTCGTGTAACTTAATCTGGTACAAGGATGTCGTGTAAAATTTCTCATCTTAAGTGATGACACCACTTCCCTCCTCTAGCTGTCCCCGTACTTCAGGAATGTCTACGAAGAAATGTATAACGTTTGTATAGCCAAACCCGTCACGAAATAGTGGTGTGTAAAATTTCCCATGCTCTAGTGATGACACCACCTCCCTTTTTCTCTACTGTCTCAAAGAATATTACCTTTCTATATCTGCTGTCATGAAGCGAGAGCACGCAAGCGCGACCTAACTTTTACCCAGCAGAACCTGTCTTACCATAACTGGTGTTATGAAGGATATTTCCAGTTTCATCGGTGGTGAACTAGTCCTGGAAGATGAACTAAAATTCTTTAAGCGGGGCAGTACTTTGTTGAGGTATTCCACTCTGAGCTGAACAGCACACCACTATGACAGTCTCACCTGCGGACGATTGTTACTGTGTCATGATGGGTTGCCCAGAAGTGCACAGCACCCACTCAACCTAACCTCATACAGCTGACTGATGCTCCCTTAAAATTACCATGTGTGTCTTAGTGTCATTTCAAATACTTATCTGAAAAAACATTATGCTTCCTGTGTTTTTATGGTCGTGTCTTAAAAACCATCATTGTGAAATTAGAAGATAACCGTATTACGTGTTTATCAGAACTGCATGTAAAGTGTATATTTAATTTACAAATTAGATTTTAAGTCTGCCTTTTTGTTAGCAGAATCACGACTTAATGGGTGAAGTGAATAAGGTTCAAGATTAAGAACCAAGTTTCCCTCGACCCCTATCTTACTGGCTGGCTGACCAATGTAAGTGTGCAAGATAGCCTGGTGGGTGAGGCGCTCGACTGCCGTCCGAGTGGTGACCAGTTCGAGTCCGCCTCGTGCTAGATTTCCCACTTCACCCAATTGTAAACGGGTTTCGGCTGATGCTGAGGTAAGCCCTGCATCCTGTCCAGAGACTGATATAACAACCTGTTCTGATTAATGCTTCAGAAACCGGGGGCATAATTTCACCGGCCTCAATGGTCTTCAAGGTTACGAAAAGAAGAACTTTACTTATTTTTTACTTATACACTCAGAAGTCGTAAACGGACACGTACATTTTCACTAATAACATTTATGCGCGGAACAATATGACCAAGTGCCAGCCTATCGAACGCTGACACTTTATCGATTAGTAAATATTTACAGGCAAACTGAATCTCACTTCTTAATCTATTACCTGAAGAGCCAACGTAGTTTTCACTCACCAATGACAAGGAGCCTGATCCAGGCCATGCGGGAGTTGGAGTGCAGGAAGTCAATACGGCACCGATAGACTCGACTGTCCTCCCTCTTCACGTTCCTGAAGTGAAGGGCCGGGGGCCGCCAGTCTGGCATGAAGCGCACTCTGTTGTAACCGAACACCGTGGGGTCCGACCAGTCAGAATTGTTGCTCCGCGGCCGCTGGTCGTAACTGCGTGACAAATGGTCCAAAGCGAACTCAATTAAAAAGTCCAATCGAATATTATATCAACTCCAGATTTGAAAGCTGTTATTGGTTCAACGTACATGCTTCAAATCACGATTTAAATGCCGTGGCGACGAGTTTATTACAAAAATTCTAACCTGATCATACACAAAAGAAGGTGAATTTCGATCAATTTAATTTCATGTAAGCTCTGACAGCTCTCAAACATAACAAAGTTACCAAATAAGCTCCCCAATCAAAAAATTAGTTTTTAACACTTTAAGTGCGGTTCTCCACACAGGTAAAATTTCATGTTGGCAATTATTTCCGTTGCGGATGTAAAAATGAAGGATTTTGTTTTCACAAATTTGGTTAGGCTATTCATTTTCCTTCTAATCTAAACTAGCTTATTCAAATAATGAACACAAATTTCATGAACACTTACAAATTTGTATTCCTATGTGTTGGCCCTTTGGTTACGTTAGGTTAGGTTAGATGATCGCGTGACCACATATGGCCACGTCGCGCTTAAAGTGTTAATTGTTTTTCAAGCTCTTTTCCAGGATGACAACTGCTGGTTGCACCGGGCTACAACTATCACTAAATGGCATGATAACGATTAACAATATGTCAGGTATTTAAATTGGCCAGCTAAATTCCCAGACACGAGCCCAATAGAAAATTTTTCGGACCTACTAAAACGACAAGATCGTTTCATCTACGTACAATGGCCGCAGTACGAGATCACGTGATGCGAGAGTAGTTTAAAATCCACCAGATCTACACTAAGACAGTTGAAGACTAAATGCCTCGCGGAATTACCGCCATTATTCGTTCACGTAGAAAAAATACCCCGTATTAGTAGTATATGACTAATTTTTTGTCCGGGGAACTTATGTTGCACAGTTGGACGTGCGGAGGGTATTCCCTTTTCGTTAGAAGACTTGATGGCGCTTAGTACTCCAGCCCTGACAAATTAGGATGCCCACCCTACACAGATATGTATGTAATATTAAAAGTTCACATTTCGGTAAGATTTGCAAAAAAATAGTAGCTTACAGTCTGTTCTATGAGCTTATAAATAATTTTTAGCTTTGAGATTGAATTAAAATGGAAATGAAACTGCAACCTTTAGCTTCGATCATCTACATAATCTAACAAAATGGCGAATAGTTATGTACACCTTATTGCTCCGCGCTAGAAAAAAACAGAAATCCCTTATGAGAACTCCTTCATCGTGGATGCCGCTCACCATCTGCTCAAATTAGATTGTCAATTGGCTGATAGAAGTCCATTGGCAATTCCCAAGCTGTGCCTAGCAGAAAATTTAAAGAGTTTTATGCATTCAATTCGGCCCTGCTTAGTGTGAGAAAATCAAGCTCTTTCGCCTCCATTTAACTCAGTGAAGAGCTAGCTCGGTTCCTCATATGGCTGAAGAGAAGAATTCACAGCGCACCATGAATTGGATATTTTCACGTTATGAAAATACTTTTTGTCTGCCAGTTCAGCTCAGTGAGCTAGAAATAGCTAGAAACTCATTTTTTTCTGTTGATCTTTATTGGCCGTGCCCAGATGGCTCGCAGAGAGAGTGAGGATGTTGCAGCAATTTGATTGCAAAAATGGCATTTTCTGTGAATTTATTGTTAGATATTATTCATTTTAAAGAAGTTAGTAGAACTGCTCCTGAAATATTAGCAGTGTCGTTGTAAAGTCAATCAATACTTTTCAAAAACACTTTTATAGCTTTCCTGTTTAATGTGAAGTCTCGATTTAGTACTTCTAATAATGAAACATTATTCAGCATTGTTGTTGCTTTTAATTACTTTCAGTATTTGCTTAAAATTACAGAATTCCAACGAGACAAGCTTATCTTAAGTTTTATCTGTTCATTAGTGAACACAGAAACTGGAGATACAAAAACAGAGAGACGCAGACAAGCTAACACGGGTTGCTGCAGGATTTACTGATTTCCGTTTCTCAAGATGTTAGCCTTTTCCCAATTTTGGTAAGTTCAGTATATTTCTGAACTTTATTTAAGCGATGCCAGAGACATCAGAAGTCTGTTTTTCCTGTAGGAATATTTATCTTGAAATATTCAGTTGTGTGTAGTGTGTACAAACGTTGCAACAAGGATTGCTGAGCTACTCATATTCTCAGTTAAAACGGTGATTAACCTACAATTACGTTCGTGGTCTTCACTTTGACAATTAATGATACCTTTAACCCCTTTAACGCAAAGTTGGGCTAGCCGTTGTTGAAATTTTGCTCAAAAAACACTGAAACCTAAAAATAATACGTGCAGAGGCAGGTGACCGAATAAAATCTCTCTGACACCGGCTCATTGATGGCAAACCCATGTTTGATTAATGATACTTAATTCCTCGATGCGTTAAGTTTTAAATTCATGCAAACGTCTTTCGATGCACAAATTAGCTTCGATAGACAAAAAATAGCTTCGATAGACAAAAAATAGCTTCGATAAACAAAAAATAGCTTCGATAGACTTATTATGTTTTTGTGAAACGGACCGCTACTTTATGCAAATGACATGGGCCTGTCAGTCCGTTTTGAATCCTGGCTACATGTTCATCTGCTATTCTTGCATCGAGGAGCGTCGAAATATGCGTAGTTTCAAGCCAGTTTGATTGTGCAATAGCATACAGACCATGAATGCATTTTCCTAACTCAGCAGCAAATCAGTCTCAACCTGAGCCTAGACTACCTACACTCTTCACGGGTAGTCTACCTACCTAGACTACCTAGACTACCTACCGTCTCCACCTACAAACAAACACTTGTTTGTTTCTCGAATGGGAAAATAGAAGATCCTTCCTCACAAATTATTCATGGAAAAAACGTTTCTAGGACAAGCTTGCCTTATGGATTCTGTATATCATTCAGCAAAAATACGGAATTTTCAGACATCGATGAACGATACGTCGATGAATTTTCATTTTGTAGATCGGATTTCTATACGTCTTAAAATGAAATGGAATTCAAGGCAAATGCGCTTGTGCAGAAAATATAAAAGTTTATTGGTTTTTGTTACTCTTAGCTGTTATTCGTATCTTAATCTTAAAAATATAAGCTATTGAAAGGAGTAAGACCGATTAAAAAGAAAACATTTTTACCCAGCACACGAGATAAGTTTTTCTGTTCCAAACAGAGGTTTCGATTTTAAAGTTCTTCTGCAACTTTCCCAGAAAAAGGCTGCCGTGCGTCCGTGGAAGGGAATTAAAAACCCAAGAGACGTTTTCTCTTTTGCTTTCTTTGCTAGCGATAAAATTCGAGAGAGGCCATCAGAAGATAGACTCTAGCGAACAGTAGGACTTGTCAAGTCTTTAAACATCGTCTGAAATTCTACTCAGCGACGTCAAGGGAGGGAATCCCTCGATAAGATTTCTTTGTGAAGGAAGGCCCTCTCGATGGCCAGGGAGCTATTTTTTTAAAGATGGTGATCGGAAACCAAAGGGAGAAGCCATTGAATTTTTTTATAAAAACATGTTTGCACAATCTCTGGGCCTAATCGAAAATAGACGGTAGTTTCAAAAGCATCAGGCTGCCCAGAAGCTTATTTTATGGACAACAACAAGTAGAGGCTGCCTCTGAAACGTATGTGATACACAAAGTAAGCTTTCGAACTCTGAACTGTGAAGCATGTCTTCTCTCATTTTAATTTTGATGAATAACCCTGAGACAAATAATTCCTCTCTCACACATATATCGTTTGAATATTTTCTTCAGTAACAAATATTCAACTGTTTAGGATCAGCCTATCATAATGCGAAGAAAATCCCTTTTAATTTTTTTGGCAATTTCAGTGTTTTTTGAATTGTTTAACCCGCATTATTTGCCCTGAACACCATATCATGCATCCGTACGTTTAATGGGCTTTAGTGTAAGTTTCTATCGTTTCAAGTGCTGAATCAATCTTAAAAATAGGTAATTTAGGCATTGAAATTTCCCAAGCAGTCACTTGTTGATAATCTTGCATAATAGGGTTTCCTGAAAAAAATTGCCAACCCTCACACGTCTTTCACGACCAACACATGAAGTGTTGAAAAAATTCTTCGGAGAAATACACGCATTTTTCACTGTACAATGTATATAAGGTGAACAAAGCAAGCTCCTACGCAAAATTCAATAGATTTCTTTATTTGAGGGGGGTATAAGATTTGTTTATTGGAAATATTACTAAATAGAGTTATATTTAGCTGCACACCTGTAGACTGGGGTCTCCTCCGGACCGATGTACCAGAGGGTGAGGACTGGAATGTCATTGGGGGGATGCTCCGCGTTGCAGGGCAGGGTCACGTTCAGGCCTTCCACAACTTCAACCTGGCCGATCTCAGACTCTGTCGGCAAAATAAAGTAAATTAACCCATTGCAATAGGCGAAACTGTGCATAGATCCTTTCAAAAATATCCCGAGGTAACTGTGCGTCTGTATTTAGTCGCTGTGTTGTTGATTTTTCTACTACGTTTTAGCGGCACCCACGACACATCAGTTGTGCGTAAGCCGCAAACGGCAGATAAAACTGATGGACATTTTCAAAATTGGTCAGGTTCTCTACCGCTTAGAATGAGTGAAAAGCGAAAGAAACTGGTCGAGAAATGTGCTCTCGATGAGAGTTTCGGGGAAAATATCGCTCTGTGCCGATCTAGGACTGAAGCTACAGAACCCAATTTTCTAGAACGGACGAGAATTTCTTTGACTGATCTTCGTTCTCGGGCCGAAACTAATCATTTTCGAGAAAAGTACGCTTCTCCGAACGTAAGAAATCGCTTCTGTGAAGTCACTGTCCAATTGAATGCTTGTACAAAACTTAACAAAAACTGACCGAACTAGGGATGGTTCATGAAAATCAGTTTCTTATCACGTCATGAATGGATTTGTAAATTTTACGACCAAATATCCCGTGCCATATATGCTTGGAAGTTTTTCATTTGCTTAGAAGATTAGTAAAATGAGATCTGTCCTAAAACTCACGCTCGAGAATCCCAGAAAATTTCATCGATTTCTCATGTGGATCAAATGATCGAAGATCTTTGGTACACTGGATTCATGATCACCGGTGATGGAAAACTCAAAATTTATTGATGAAAAACTGTCGAAAATGAGTTCATATGGATGCATTGCAATTTGACGCACCTTTTAGCTTCTTTGAAAACTTGAATGACGAAGCTTTGATAAAAACAAAGTTTGATACATGATTGGCTACTTTGATTAATGCAGATTCCATTCTTTGTAACTTAACCTCTCGGCTATATATTACGCATTATCTATTACAAACGCATTCAATAGGCAGGTAGTTTATCAAACGCAGGCAGCACCATCTAGCCTGGAGACTCACAGAAAACTGTGCACAACTTCATTTGTGACTCCTGAAACTGCCCTGCGTTGGAAATTTTTGAAAAAATGATGGGATACTATTCAGTGTATTACTCAGAATAGGGTTGTGACCCGCGTGAGTGAAAAAATACCATACAGTAATACTGATAGCGTTGAAAAAATAGGCACTATGCATTAAGAAAAATTACAGAAAGATTTTCGGATGATTATACGTAAGTTAAATTATAAGACACACTGCGGTTTGCAGTAACAAAAATGAGTTATCGGTGTTGGAACCTATGAAGCAATTAATTCAGCAAAATTTGAAGCGATGAAAATTTTCTGCTAGAAAAATGTCAACTAAGCTAACTCATGCACGAAGATTTGAATTCGACCTAATTTAGAATTTGTTATCCAAATATGGTGTAATTTTCATGCGGGATTGAGTTGTTTATTCTCAGATGTGTGAAAATGAAATTCACATCCTTAACATAAACCAATACACGTAGCAAATATGGCTGCAAAATATTTATCTTTCTAAAGGAAATGTGAAGATGCGAACTGTCCCATCAGCCTGGAGATGGGAAACTGACCAGTGGAAACAGGGACGCGTGAAGTATACGGTAGACACAATGGACGCGATGTATGCAAAAGTTTGTCTTTTCTGTGACAATATCTTATACTTCATTTCCTTCATTACTTCTGATATTAAACTGTCTATCAGCACATCCAATGATCTTTTAGCATATATTTATGCTTTTACCACTGAACGAATTTCGATCTTCCTTGACAAGTTTTTAGATGATATTGATCGAATGACAAATGGAATAATACAAATATAATTCAAATGAAGCAATTTCCGAATGATCCTGGAAAATTCACTCAACATAAGATTGAATTTTAAAATTCATTCAGTCGCCAATATAAACTTCCAGGAATGAGCACTTACCGCAATAATTACATGATACGGGTTCGTACAGTTGATTACCGTAGCTCTTGAGTGATTAATTCACAAAAGCTCTTTCACAAAATATTATTCACACTGAAAATATCTCGATGGAATCTGAGAATTCTTTGAAACCATTCACAGCAATTCATGAATTTGCGCCCCGCATCAAACATTCATAAAAATCTCAAATCGCGCCACATTTTTGATTGGTTTGTGACTTACATGGCTTTTGGGACCAAAAGGTAATATTTCGGTCCTTACGTATTNAGATGGTGTCTGTACTCTAGATGTGTCTGTATATTAGATGGTGTCTACACTAGATGGTGTCTGTACACTAGATAGTGTCTGTACACTAGATGGTGTCTGTACACTAGATGGTGTCTGTACACTAGATGGTCTCTGTACACTAGATGTGTCTGTACATTGATGGTGTCTGTACACTAGATGGTGTCTGTGCACTAGATGGTGTCTGTACATTAATGGTGTCTGTACACTAGATGGTCCCTGTACACTAGATGTGTCTGTACACTAGATGGTGTCTGTGCACTAGATGGTCTCTGTACACTAGATGGTCTCTGTACATTGATGGTGTCTGTACACTAGATGTTTTCTGGACTCTAGATGGTGTCTGTACGCTAGATGGTCTCTGTACATCAGACGGTGTCTGTACATTAGATGGTGTCTGAACTCTAGAAGTGCCTGCAAACTCATTAATGGAAAACACATTCTTTGCAAACATACAATAACGAGTACAAAATTGCAGTAAGAACTCCGTAGAGCACACTGAGTAACACTCAGCACTGAAAACTAAATGCACGAAATGAAGTTCACAAGCCAAAATAGTGGTAGACACACAGTACTGAACATAGCATGTGGAGAGCCATCTGAGAGGAGTTTTGCATGTTTTCAAACCTATTTTACCAACAATAATTTAAACAATTGGAATTTTTACAATTTACATTTGAACTCTTATTCCGCGTTGAGGTACAATAAGACTATAAAAATGATAATTTAGGTAATTTCCAAGTATTTCAAATCGATTCTATCATTTCTACAGTGGTCATGCAGTTCATGTCTTTCATGGCTTTACTCAGCTAACAGCAGCAGAGTTAATATTCCAACGCCGTGCAGAGTTTCTGATGCTAGAATCGGTCAAGCTTCATCAGGCTCGTAGTGAACAGACAGACAGAAGTGGAGCTTCATCTTCTCTCAGCTCAACACGCAAGAGCCATCCGATAGCAATGATGTTTTCATTAATTCATGCGGTCGATAGCGTGACAGCTGGGGATAGAGTGCATCTGATTTCGCAGAAGTTCCAATAATTAATAGTTGCATTGAAGTAACAACACGAAAACAATTTTGCGCCATTATCTGCGACTGTATCAAATTTCTTATAAGTGTCATTTTGTTTAAGCACTTGTGGGAGTTGAACGTAAAAAGGGTGTTATTTCTACAGGAACGATCATTCAGCAAAAATAGTTCAAAATAACACAGAGGGAGCTTGAAAATGTAGCCTGGCACAATGGAATTGAAATTAGCCCCGAATTACACCTTGAGATAGCTATCACACCCTCATCTTTTACAAGTAACGGCCACTTTTAATAGCTTCAATATATGTGGAGCCAAAATTCTGAGTGCCCGAGATGTCATCGCAGGATTAGATTCGTTTTACCTGAGCCTTCAAACGTGTAGGCAAGCCGGCCCAGCTCGTGACCGCACTTCCCGTTAATCTATACTAATTATCGCCAGCAGATACTACTGTTTTGTCCTAAATTGCTCCTAGGATCGACCGTGGCAAGTCCATTATAAGCCCTTTGTTGGAACTTTGTACAGCACGGAAGTACCTGGCCTGCTGTCGACAGGCGTGCGCTGGAAAGTTACATCCAAGTTTGAGTTACGCGATGACCAGGATTTCGATGAGGATGGATTCACCGATATTGCATTTTAACTTACTGTGATTTTTATCTAAAAGAAAATAATTTGCAAATCTAAATTAAAATAGGCCAAATAACTGAGAACTGTGACGATTCTAAAAAACTATGTACCTAATATATGAAAAAACACGGATGATAACACAATGAAAATCAGTGGCACACTCTCATTCTTAGTACACCGCTAAATATAACAAATAGCAAAAACTGTGATATTAAATTTACTAATTAATTATTCACCAACATTAGAAGATATGCACTCTTTGAGTTTTCAAAGTTTGGTCCCAAGGCAAAACTGTACAGGGTGGGCGACAAAATTTTTTTTTTTTTCAAATACTTATTACCCGGTAACTAAAGGCCGTAGAAGCTTCTGATACATGGTCTCATTTTTTACGGCCATTCAATGAACTTTCATTCGATGAACATGAAACCATTGTACATTCATAGTAAGAGTTCACAAAGCGATGAACAATAAGTAAGAGTCGTTTGTTTGTTATCGCGCAAACGTAATTCTTCAGATACAATCCATGTATTTGATTAATAAAATGGTAGATGTGCCACCTAGAAAAGGAGAACGAAGATAATTAAATTTTTCAATCAAAATTTTTACTTCTTATTTATACACAAGAACAAACTGTTTCCATTATAACCAACAGCCACCGATATTTTCGAGGCACGTTAGACATCGGACTCTCATTGCTAGGATCGGTTTTCTAATAGTTTCTAGATGGTTTCGAAGTTCATTAACGTTTTGAATTATGTGATAACTCAATTCTTCGAGGTCGTGTGGAGGCGTTTTGTAAACATTATTTATGAGATGACCCCAAAGAAGAAATTGCACGGAATCAGATCAGGACTGGAAGGTGGCCAGTCTATCGCATGCCCAACTGCAATAACACGAGTCCCAGAAACTTCTGTTAGAATGTTCTCCACGCCAATATTTCTGTGATATAGAACTCCGTCTTGCATCCACCACACTGTCGAATTTTTGCCTGTTACTAGCCTGCATCTATGAAATGATTTCTCTCCTGCGCATGTTTAGGTATTTATCACCATTCAAATTTCCTTCGTAGAAAATTGGTCAGATAATGAGGCCAGACCCAGAAAGTCTAATCCTCACTGAAATTTTCTCTCGAGACTTTTTTCATTCCTAGGTGGCTGTTTCAGATGTGAATATGACCTGTTATTTAGACGATTAACAGCACAAGGAGCTGCGAGATTATTAACGAGCTGCCTCGTCAGACACAATGAGGGTCTCAAGAAATCTTTCATGTCTTTCTAAGAGGCATCTGCAAAACCGCAAAACCTTGCTCTTCTTCTGAGAACATTTTCTAGCAATTTCTGACGATTCTTTGGTTTTTAAGCAAAATAAGCTAAAATTTCTCTTGATAGTTCTAGGAACCGTTGACCTGGATAAATTTGTTATATGCCGTCGAGTTGAAAAATGTTCATTTTCTTCAATTTGGTCACGCACTATTTCGATGCTTCCTGGTGTTCTTCTTGCGAAACGTCTTTCAGAATTTCCCTTGGTCCTAAAGAGTATTCTTCCATGTATCAAGAATTTTGCAACATTTTTTCTCATGTTAGGCTTGCTTACTATGATTTTGAAAGAGGTGAACGACTCGTGTGACATTCTTGATATCGTCGAAAGTTGTGACTATGAATTTGCGCTCTTCTTTTGCCAGTTGCTTCGTTAAAAGTTTATGGTGAAGAATTTAATTTCTGCACTCATGCAGTATAATCGAAATAAGAACGTTCATAAATAGGAATGGCGTAGTAACGATACAGTGGTATTGCAATACTAAAAAATTGTAATTTTTCTCTTTATTGCATTTAGAAATGACCTCGCGTAATAGTGACAAAAACGACTCTCACTTATCGTGCACTGTTTTCGAACTATTCCATTAAATTCAAAATGGTTTAACCTGACAAAATTGCACTTAATAGCAGTGAAAATGAGGCAACATAGAAGTTTCTACGCCATTAGTCACAGAGATATGAGTATTTGAAAAAAATAAACTTTTTTGTGGCCCACTCTGTATAATAACTTCAAATTCAAAGATTATGTCTGTTTATAGCAGAACCATAACCGTTAAACATTTATTTGATTTCAGAATTTCACTTCTTTAACAGTTCAAAGCAAAGAATTGAGTGAGGGTGACATGGTCCTCGAGAACCAATAATAAACCATTTAACGTGCTTGCTTAATTATTTATATACAGATTTTCTGGTGCAGCAGCAACTTATTACGATGTCCAAGCGCTCGATCCCTCATATCCATATTGTAATTCTTGGGAATCAAATGAGCTTCTTCATCAGAGGGAGGAATATATAGGGTGGTTAAATTTGAAGAGCCGATGTTGATTTTCAATAGAATGCAAAATAGGTTCATAATATGCCTGAATAACTTTAACGCGTTGCTCGATTGTGTATCTTTCCATGGTTCAAATTGAATTAGGCTGTAATAGAGAAATGTCAAATTAAATGCAGAAAAAAACTTGACGTTTAGGTGTGGTTCACATTCAAAATCGGCCCACAATTTAACCACCCTTTATTTGTTAATTAATTAAACATTTCCTACGTTGAACTTTCCTTAGAGACTCTTTCTTTGAGGGCCGTGATGAATTTACACTAAAGGGATACATGAATAACAATGACACACAGAATTATGACAATTCTTATATTTGGAATAATGATAAATTGTGGAAATTGGTTTAGATGACTTACAGTATTGTAAAATGATCAATTGATTTTAGAGTATACTTGGAGAATAGTTCTTCATGTAAAGGGAAAATGGACAACAGTGACAATTTTCCAAGTGCAAATTGACCCACTGCTCGCATGAGTTAACTTCAAAATGCATGAAAAACCGTACCTGGAAATCCACCAATAACAGAAATAAAAATGACGGACCAGCTTGCAGCGGTAAAATCCGCTCAGTCACCATGACGTACTGTGACAAAATATGATACACCGAAAAAGGCCAGCCGCGCGATCGCTCCGTTTATTAAACTTTCACTAAAAACGGAAGTGGTGCTGTTATTGATGACTACTGTTTGTCATGTGCTTTTGTTCCGGCAGCGACAGATAGATCATGACAAAGCAAGAGCTAGAAAAGCCCTCGACAAGCCATGTGGTGACGCTCGTGGCTACAGCGAGGGACGAATGGTGGCGCCTCTGAAATAAAATAGGACCTATAGTTCACGGTGCTCGCTCGCTGTGCTCGATTGCTGTTAAAGTGCGCGTTGGTTGGAAGAGTTCACTGCTTTCCATTTGTCAAAAATTTTGATAGTGTTTGAGAAAAATTTGAGTGCTCAAGGAAAGTCGTACAATAAGTCTCCAATTAAGTCAGCCATGAATTGATGGAGAACAAAATGATGAAATATTAACTACAAAATTATTGAAGATTAATTGGAGGATAATACAATGAGACACATAGTCTCATATAAAGAAAAGTTATTTTTCGATGGTATTAAAAACAAAGTCACCGTACTTCGCTTATAGCCAAGCAACGAAATTATTTTAGTTAGTGGCACATTATCTTGAAAAAAATAAGTCTCTAGATAGTTTATTTTGTTTCTTCTCACGACGTCATCATCTAATCGACATCAAAATTGCCATCTGCATTTTTACTTGCATCAGTTTTACGTAAGTAAATTTAAAAATCAAAATACTTCCGCATTGATGAGTTAATTTTCTCGCCCACACAAATATCCTATCTAATTTACTGCAACCAATATCAAAATAACGAGCCGCGATGAAGTCAACAACATCACATCATAAAATGTCCATCGCATCCAAGTATAATGTATCTATTACTTATTGTTCGATGTTGATGCAGCATATTAAAGTCGACAGTGAAGCTAACGACCGCAGATCGCAGCCAGAGACTCGTAGACGATAACAGAAATCCCGGAAATCTTTCTTCAAGTGGTGCTATTCTAAGCTCCCGTGCTCAGACTCTTCACCTGTCCTTCCGCGTCTTCCTCGAATCCTCAAAATTGAAATTTGATTAATCTTCGAGTCCGTATTGATGCGCGCCAAGAACTAGAATGTTCTTTTGAATTGTAAGATGAAATTCTCAGTCGAGTTCCACGCTTCCAATCTCCGTGAATGTCGCGTCCCGCAGGGGTCCGCGTGAAGGCATCTACGGGCGAGAGAGATAAGCCGTCTTGCTCAGAGTGTGCCGCCTCCACCTGGGTAATTTGGATGCGAGTTCTTTTCAAGAGAATTAAGCCTTTGTTCAAAGCGTTTCTTTTCAAGCTATAGGAGTAAGTTTCATAGCTTCTTTGCCCGAATTTCTCCCGGTGCATTTATCAGATTAGGATTCATCTATTATTTTCAGAAATCAAATCTACGATTTCTTTACTGTGCTCCTGCAGATCCATCAGAGTTAAGACACATGGACCCATTTTATCTTCGGCAACAAAATTTCAGACCTGCTACAATAATGCCCTAATTTAATACCTTCGCTACGCCTGTGTGACTTCCACCGCAATCGGGGTCTGAAGTTCGACCCCAGAGAGAGAGACAAACATACGGCAGAACTGCCTCTCACCGCGTGTTATTCCAATAGTTCTCTATCTTTAATCAAGCTAGCGAACTGAGGGCTTTGTCCCAAACTAGAATACGCTGCACAAACAAACGTATTCGGTGCTCTGATATTGTGTGGCAAACCCTCAGTCAGCGCCACTCCTGATGAAGTGTCCGCTCAGAACGTCACGTCTGCACTGACGACGGAGGCCAGTCACAACACATGCGCACATCTGTCAGAGTTACCAGCGATTATTGGGTCGCATTTATAAGCATGTTGTGCTGATGACGCACTGAATAGAACTGAAGTAGTCCATAGCTCGTGGAGTATAAATAAAACAGTGAGTTGAGCTGGTAAGGCCCTCTTATGGGCTAAAAATTTTCAGCTCCTGCAGTTAAGAATCTAAAACACATCAGACGGTGATACTTTAGTGCATGGTAACATTCTTACAGCTTCAGGACCATAATATAATTGGTGCCGTTATAACGCCTTTTGACAGTATTACGTATATTTCCTGTAAAGCCTTTTACTAAAAGCGTTGAGCATCGGTTAGAATTTTTATGACAGGTGTAACACTCGACTCATCACCAAACAATCATCGTAGAACACTTGGGCAATATATTTTATGCACGATTCGTACATAAAAAAATGTCTTTGCTATTCTGGCAAAAGTTACGATAGGTGAGCATTGCTTCCGATTATTTGCATTATTGAAGCTTTGGTGGCACGTGAAAGGAAACTACTCAGAAATTATATCCAAGAGAAGTTATATTTAAGCATTGCTAATTAAGGCTTTGCATATCACGTAAGTATCACGTACAAAGCAGTGTAGATTATAATTATGGGCCAAGACCTTACTGCTAAGTAGAGTGATATTTATCAGTGCACTGTACCTACGCACAGTGCCACGAGTTATTTCATGGTGGTCCAGATCCCCTGAGGTAAAATTGCGATTGCAGTATGCAACACCCATCAGGTTTCTTACGCAAATAAGGCGCGGTACTCCACCTGGACCCAAATGATCGCCTACACCTGCAATGAAAGTCCTTTGAGCCAGAACTGCAGTTGACTCGAGTCTCAGGATCTCGTGATGCTCAATGGACCACGCTACTCGAATGAATGTTTCGCGATGGATGTGCGCTTCGCTAGGAAATGTTCATCGACAGATGAACTATAATGTTTTCACAACTGATTTGAACGTCATTGGAATTAATAACCAAGCTACGGACAAAGTCACTGAATTAAATAGTCATACTCATCCATTGCGTGACCAAAAACAAGTCTCGCACCTGTGTTCTGTATCTTTTAATTACTTTTACGCGTAATGTTGAAAGCTTTTTGTCAATAGAAAAGTATATTGCAGCAGTAAAATATTCATTAAGTGCCAACAACCTCTTATGAGTGAAGTTGCTATTATAAATTTTATTTGAAATCTCCCAGGACCATCCTAGAAAAATACCTTTCAACGTTTGATAAAGCACAAATTGGAAATGCGTCTGTTGGTTTGCGAGATGACGTCGAAATTGGACTGTCGAGGACTCGAAGTGTTCCATGTGGTGTGATGAATCAAAGCTCACTCCCATTCAAGACAGTAGAAGAATTTGTTTTCCTGCGAGAACTCTGTGAAGCCATGGACTCATTTTGTATGGTCCCCCAGTGAAGGAATTTAGAGGCTGTGTTTCGGGTTGCTCTTGCTCGGCTAAACCAAGATCTGCGACTCGTTTTCGGAACAAAATAAAATCGCAGGAATATTTGCTAAGTTTTGATGACCATGTTTATCATTCAATTTACTTATTTCTTACAATGACAATAATGCAGTGTTTCATGACAATAATGCACGGGGTCAAAGTTGTCTAAGATTGGTTTTCTGGCGTGAAGGATTATTCACGCTCTGATTGGCCTCCACAAGCTCTAGACCCGAACTCCATTAAGTATTTATGGGACGAATTTGCGAGGGATTTAATCTTCGTGCCTCATCGTCACGAGCTTTAACATTGAACGTTTTTGAAAAAGGTTGCTTCAATTATGGTCAAAATTAAACCAACAAACGATTTAGAAACTTTAAGAATCCATGCCAAACGGAATACAAGATGTGATTCAAACTATTGGTGTACACGATAGGTTATTCTTAAATTTTTCAATCGCTTTTTATGGTCTGGAAGCACATTTTGGTTAATATTTTGAAAACCTTCCTCCACTTATTTTGCCCTTACTGTAAGTATTCAGTGTTGTTGGTGCATTAGGCTTGCGTCATTTCAGTGAGCTTACAAGGGATTAGGAACTTTACTCCATAAGCTCCCAGTTTCTGCGCTCATACTCACCTCAGCATGCACCATCAAACGAGCACTGAACTGCAAAAACAGAATTTGAGTCTTGGCTGGACGAGGTGCGAATCGTCGCACCAGGGCTGTCAGTGTGTCCAATAGGCATTTTACCATTGAAGGGACCCTACCAAGTAAGTGTGATCCCAGAAATTCAACAAAGACGCGAATTAATTTCGAACAGAAGATGAGTTATGCGCCATCGTGCTTCTCGTCAAGTTGTTCAAGTCTTCGTTTTAAATAACACTCAAACGAAGGCTCTGAGATACTGTCTTAAGCTAGAAAACGAGCCAATCAAACTTTACTATCGGGTTGTTACAAAAATAATGACCGATTTCTGAAACATAATTTATGAAGGAAAAATGCAAAGTAAAAAGCTTGAATTAGTCAAAATATGAGCCTTGAACATCTATGCAACTAAAGCATCGATGAAAGAGATTTGTTATTCCTCGTTGACAAAAACTGATTAGCCGTAATGCATTAAAATCTTTGAAAACTGATTCACCCTCTGGTGTGTACCCAGAAGGTTTCCGATTCAGAAAATTTCGTAGGTGCTTAAAAATTGGTATTCAGTAGGTAGACGATCTGGAGAATATTGAGGAAGGGGGGAAGTCTCGCTTACCAAGTCTGAAAGCTTCTGCAATGCTTTTCTTGCAACTTTTGGCTCCTAAATTACCAGGAGCAGCAATGGGCCGTGCCAATTTCGGTTTGGCCACTCGACTCAACTAAATAATTCGGGTGAATGATGACGTATGCGAATGATGTGAGACCGTGGCAGTGTTAACATCGAGTATTTCACTGCCACTCTGACGAGGATTTTTGAGGCGATTGCTTTCAGTCGCTCATCGTCGAGACTACATACATGACCGTCCTCTCCCCTTGTTATTTTCAATGTTCCAATCACCATTACGGAATTTCTGAAGTCATCTTCGTACAGACCGATCACTTCTGGACCCCTCACCCCATACTGTGTTCATACCGACAGCAGTTGGGGAGGCACAGTATGCCCAAGTTGAACTTATGAGAGAGAAAAGTAAAATAATTTGTTTGGTCTTATATACATAATTGAAGGCTTATATGCGTCATGAATGTTTTCTGTCTAAAGTAACTTGAAAATTATTACCAAACGCACATTAATTATCAGGTATCCCAGAATTCCCCTAAAATACACCGTTAAAACTATTCTAAATGACAATTCCACACATAACACTTAGATCGGCCCTTATTTCTGTAACGATCTCATATAGTACTCCAAACTAAAATTTAATATTTATTTAAAGAAGACTTTTCACAGCATAGCCCGCTACATACTGTAGTGAATCGAACGACAATAATAATCTGGTATTAGCTATGTGAAGAGTCGTTTGCGGCCTGAGAACGTAATATTGCCACCGCGATAACACTGATCAGGGCTTCGGCCCCTCAGATCAAGTATCGGGACCGCGTCGTAAAGTAACTTCTGCCCGCGTAACTGCTCTGTAATCCGAGGGATCTCCCCTTCATTAGGGTTGATGAAGGTCGTAATTTTGGACGGTTATTGAGGCTAGTTTGAGGTGACGTACGCCACGCGTCTCATGTACGTACTAGAGTGAAAGAATTTCAGGTTTAACGAAATATACTTAAAATCCGCGAGAGATCTGCAAAATATCCTTCGTAAGTGATTCACAGACCTGAAACACGTGTAGTACATCACTTCCTCATCTTTTGTTAGGTTTTCATAACACTTCAGTCAATTGTAATCAAGTTTCTTGAAAAAATGCACGTAGGAAATACGACGTCTGCAATGAGCCGTGCTTTCCATATGAAAATGACTCTCATGATATCGCAGGACTGCCATGACAGTTTCAGAGAGTCATTCATGTTCACAAATGAGGTGTTTTCAGAAGCGGATTATGGCACAGGTATCTGAAAGTAGATGTAATAAGTACACTTGAAAATAGTTACTCCTGCACTCAACTTCACCAAGCACATCGTCCAAAGTCGATAAAAGTTATGAGTCTGTCCTCGATTCACGAGGATAAAACTTTTTATGTCAACATAAATCGAGCAGTTCGGTTCTTTCAAAATGGAAGGCTTTATTGCTATTGTCTGCCAGTTAACGATCTGTCACTGTCTGGCTCAGGGCTTCTCTTGGTGAGACAGTAATCTTTGCGTTTGATGGATTCTCCTTAAATCTCACCCTGCTTCACTTTAAAGCGATAATAAATTGTTTCCATCAAAAAGAAACAGAGAGCACGATCACGGTTGAGAAAACTCATACATAAATCCGATGTCAGGATCAGTTTTACGTGGGATTAGTTGCAATGATGAATTTTCCAAGCTATTTTTTCTCCCAAGTTGTGCTTAGGTAAATTTCTCGATTGCAATTCATGCGAACAGCAACCGAGCCCATCCATGGATCGATCAAGATGCTACCCATTCCAACACCTGATCGACCATAGTTCCGTACGGCAGGGTAGGTTGGTTGACGCTAGAGTTTAGGATTTCACTTTTCTGCTCAGTAAATGAGCACGAGAGCAGCGGCAAAATAATAACGAATTTGCTAAGAAGCCATGTCCAAGAATTTATTTTATTCCGAATAAACGGGAAACGCAGGAAAAAATTTCTACAGTAGGATTTTTTATGGGAAGTAGTACCCATGAAATTGTAGGCATAAAATTTTTCTATTTCATTTAATATTTTGACTTCAAAAAGAAGGCAATCGATTTCGTTACGTCGATTCAACTAAACCCAAAAATTTCCAGCGAAGAAACAGATTTGTATTAGTGCGATAGTTTTACTCATGCAGGAGATAGAAAATGATGAGTGACTTAAGTTAGATTAGCAAAACCCAAATGGCGCAGTAAAATTGAAGAGTTTTCATCCACCAAAGCCGTCAGTTTCGTTATTCCAATATCTACACTCTGTCTGTACGACTAATTCTCCAAGTAACTAATTTTTTTGACCTAGATTCTGACTTTACCTAAACTAAAGTATAAGCTGGTCCATAAGGATGTCAAGTAATAAAGTTACACTAACGTAAAAGCACATAGACGGTTAGTATTTGAATGCTAATAGTTGTCATCATACACGTAAGTTTCGCCTTCATTTATGAAATAAAATGACATGAAAAAGCTCACACGATGTGACGAACATAAACCTCAACATTGGTACGCAACCGGAACGGCACGTTGAAGGCATCGGAATTACCATTCCGTCGCCGAATACAAGACGCGGCGGACCTCCCAGTACTCTATCCCGAATACAAGACGTAGCACAGCTCC
>VOMN01041618.1:0-19789 GCA_014899125.1 Orchestia grillus
CTAACTAACCTATTGCCTATGGCCTATCCTATGCCCCCTGAGGGGCTTGTTTCAATTAAAAGAAACCGAGTTCACTATACCGGGTGACGAAGTTTCCTGGTAGTCTATTGAATATTCCTCAAACAAATGTTACAATTTGAAATTGTCGCATCTATATTTGTGCTCCAATTAAGCATAGTGACAAAAAAAATCTTCCAAATTAAAACCTCAGCCTGGGCTTGGGTAGCTACCTCAGAATGAGAGCTACTCGACTCGTTCCTGTTGTAGCATTACATCCCATGCCTCACTCGACACAGCCCTCACTCGCTGGAAAGACAGCGCCCAAACAGTTTGACTGGCGTCCAACAAGGATAGGTCGAAGTGCTGTATCGGTGGCGGTCAGAATTACCAGTCATTATAGGCTTAGTGGAAAGAGTGAGTAATGGTGATGTTTAGAAGTTTGTAGAAATGACAATCACAAGCGCGTTATTTTGATATTTCTGTAGGGTGGTGGCCCCAAGTCAGGAAGAATTTGTGTCGTTAGTGACCATAATTATCAGGCAGCCACATCACTATATTGAAAGTCAATGCTCCAACAGAAATGCCCTTGCTTTACACAAAGTTAAATTGAAGAATATGCTCGAAATGTATTCTTGTATAGAAAGTACTGTACGTGTATATTGGCACTAGAAAAATGTCATAGTACCACAATAGTGGCAGGAAAAGAAGCCAATCCTGGTTGTACCCATCAAACTAAAAAATAATGAGCTCGTTTAAAACTCGCTATTCGACAAAGCTTTAATTATGAAGCGAGTGTGACTCGGGCACCGGGAGAAAGTCTAGAGTCTCCAGCAGGAGAAAAGTTCCTGCCCCCTGCGGTAGCGTCGTACTCCCTATGATAGTGACGTACCCTTTGCAATAGTGTCGTGCCCCAGTAGGCAACTGAATACTTTGCTGGCCCCACATTTGAAACCTTTTTACTAAAGTAGAGATCAAATTGAAATCGAAGCACCCCAAACTAGTACATTTCACAAACAAAAATGCACCATAAGGCCCTAGCTGTTTGTTTCAGCACCTAGGATGAACTTCGAGTAATAAATCATCTCATACAAGTTTACCTATACATTGAATTACACATGAATAATAATAAAATACGCTAATCTACTCTAACAGAAATCGGAACACGCTATGTCATCAAAGTCATCGTCTTAGGTCATAGCAAAATGTTCCCTATATCAAACAAGCACTAGAAAATGCATTAAAAGCTATATTTTTATAGTTAACATGAAAGTCAAAATAAGAGGCTGACAAGAAAAGGACTACTGCACCGATCATCATATCAAATGTATGGACCATTAAAGTTTTCAAGGGTTTCTGCCTTTATTAGCAGCAGGATACTTTGTGGCTGCTATCTGAGTGAGGGGTCGAAAGAGAAACTGTTGTATGTCAAGGTTCCAGTTTTTTTTCTTTACCACTGCGAACCCTCGTCTGCATACAATAAGTAAGAGGACACGGTTCTGGCTCACCGAAGATAGCTTAATTTCAACTAAACAATGATGAAGCGTTTCTTCCTCCCTGTACGAGAAATGACAAAGTACCCTGGCATTCAATACCAGATGGTATGAAACACGCACACTACTTCACCAGAGAGAGTTTCTCGAAGCTTTGGCATTTGGATTATTGTTTTTGAATCCACAAAAGCACACAGCTTTGAAGCCTAGGTGTGATGGTCAGGCAGCTGCATCGCGTACAATCCGTGTACGAGTCTCACGAGAGTCTCAGCAAGCACTTTCATTAACAGCACTGAAATAAATACCCACATGTGCTGACATGACTGAAACCATTAAGGGTTGTAGAGAAAAACAAATAACTTTCCCTAATTTATTTGGCCAGATTGGCAGCCTTGGCAGCATTGGCAAGGTTCTTCTCAGTCTTCCGCCGTTGTATCTGTTCCTTCTTAGCCTTCTTGATGACGGCGGTCTTCCTGACCTGGAGGTCTTTGTAGTCCTGCCTCTGCATGTGCACACGGCCGAACTTCGTGCCCAGAGCGTTCTTAGAGATGTTCTTTACTGGACGGGACTGCACGAGGGCAAAGATGAATTAAGAAATATCCTGAACATTCATGAAAAATAACATGCCTTTATATTCTGTTAGTTATTTCCACTGGTATGAAATACAATCACCAAAACACAATTCAACCAGTACAACATAACTTAGTAAGACATAAACTCCTTCGTGCAACATGGCAACGATCGACTGTATCAGCAACTCCAACACAACAACCGAGAGCATAAAACTCAAAGCTTTAGTACAAAAAAACTAACATGTCAGAACAGCTGTGATGATAGTACATGCATGTATTGCTGGGCACACATGGAACTTTTCTATCACGTTGCCTAGCTACAGCAAAATTCTATAATAATAATGTTCCTTCCCGCTTCCAGTCCGAAAGAATACCCGTACAGAAGAAAAAGAAAACCAGCAAGCCTCTACATGAAAATTAACAACTTAAGAGCTGCAGAGAATTGAAAAGAGAAACACTTTGCTATAAAGCGATAGTTTTGAGTGCATACAAATAACAGACACAACACAAGAGCAACAGGCCACTCGGAAAGAGGAAGGAAAACTCACGATGAGCCCCTTTGGTTTCCTGCAGGCGGTCTTGAGGAGGTCGTCGGACGCAAGTTTGGAGCGCCGCAGGGTGAAGGTGAGGGACGGCCCGATCTCTTGCAGCTCCACTCTGGGCACATCGACTCCGGACTTCTTCAGCAGGATTCTGCCCACGCCAAAAAGTGTCACAATAGTACGTAGTACGGTGAGAGTACGAAGGGAGGGCGTTATATAAAACAGCCACCACACTATGGTTGATGACAAAGATTTATGCAATATCAAAAAACTATGCAAACGAACATGAAGATTGGAGTTGTTTAAGGCTTCTTTGCCACATGAAATGTGATCTAAAAAGAAAGCTAAGAAGGAAGCATTTAGCATGGACTTTAAAAAACACAGAATCAATGCACACGTGTGCTTCCACACAAAATTCTCTGTGCATAGAAACAGCAAGTTAAGAAAGAAAAGAAAGACTCGACTATTTCTCATCACCCATTTAAAAACGAAACTAAATTAATCTACCATTCGAGGTTTGTCAGAGCATAACAAGTAGAATAAATGTACGTAAACAATTTTTTAATTATTTTCAGCCTGTATGAACAACCATAGCGAACTTAATACAAGCCTCCAGACGAAAGAAGGGTAAAGCAGCTGTCCAAAACTTCAAATGTTAATTTTTTTTGTATTATTATTATCATTATAGTCGAGGCGTAAATCACCGTAGCCACATGAAGTGTGATCCAATGAGAGCGGAGTGAAGGGACCGTTTATGGGGGCTATTCATAATGTAACCTATTTATGAGGGCTATTCATAATGTAACCTTTTTTTTTTTAATTTGAATAAAGTTAGAAAAATGTTTTACAATACTTTTGAAGACACACTCGTTTATTTTTCTATAGTTTCCAGCCCTATTGAGGCACTCGTAGCAGCGTTTGACGAGCTTTACAATTGCGCAATCGTATAACTCGGCCGCTGGCGTTTGAAGCCAACCTACGACGCTGCTTTTCTACTCTCAATAACCGCCAAAGCGCTCCGCGCCAAGCCACTTCTTCGCAAGCACTAATTTGTGCAAAATTCTCACTGCGCTCCGAGATGGTGAACCAGCAGTTTGCTCTAACCCTTGCGTCTACCAAACAAATCACATCTGCTTTCACGATACTCGATCGATCACTTCTCGCCATCATGGACATTGGTTCGCCCATTTTTGAACATATGGGACTATTGTCTTACACCACCTTCGGTCATTACGTCTGGCCCATAAACTGCACAAAGTTGGCGACGGATTTCACTAGCTTTACAGTTTTCTGCCACAGGAAATCTTATTACAGAATGTATCTCACAACTGGCTAGACTTGTGTTCTCAGCACACATTTTGAAAGCACGTGGCCCGGAGAGGAATAAAGACACGACCTTGACTCCACTCTTGCTAGAAGCGTATCGCTTCAAGGTACACTCTACAGCAAGAGCGACGCCACTGTCTTGTTCTTACGCACGTTATATGAAAATGGAAGTTACTTTATGAATAGCCCTCGTATTATGGACCAAAAAGAATGGGGACTCCATTCACAGGTGTGTTCCCACACAGGGTTCTGCGCATAGAAACGGCAAGTTCAGAACGAAAAGGAAGAAAAGATGAAGAAGCAGCTTGGCGCAAAAGACAGAAGTCCCGAATGCACCTACTCAAAATGTTAAAGCTACTTGTGAGCAGGTCTGGAGTGCTCTAGGTTATTAAGTACTTCAGAAATACTAGGCGCCAGCCCCCAAAGGGGGAAGCACATTACCCTGTCTACAAGATCCTCAAAGCACAATATTGACATAAAAAGCAAAATCAGGAGAAATCCTAAAAAAATTGTAAAATAGCAAAAGAGAGGAATGAGAGATAAATGACCATCCAGAATGTGCTGATAAATAATCTCAAATGTTATCTCAACAAAAAGGTAAAACAACAACTAATGGGTCCTACACAAACAAAGAGATCGTCTCCAGGAAGAATTCGCTCTGAGCATCCAAGAGACTGCACGCAGCTCTGTTTCGTGGCCTGATGAAAAATTCTTTAAGATTGAGGCCGTCTACAAGCCACAGAATTACCGAGTTTGGGTTCAGAATGTTGGAAGAGTTTCTGAACAGATATCACAAACCTACTCCCGTTATAATGCAGACTAGTGTGACAAAAAAAAAACGCTCATTTCAAAGGAAGAAGGTGTAAAGAATAGTAGTAGTTAATTTGCAGTATTAGAATAACCGGCACATTTATTTGGTCTCATTGAAAGCTGAGGGGGTTCTATAGATCAAGTGAAATAAGAAAAATAGTGGTGTGACATTCCAGCAAGATGGTGTGGCATTGAATACTGCCCAAAAAAAATTCAGAACAGATTAAGAAATTTTTAAGATTTTTTGGTCAACAGAACTAAGGCCCCTTTCCTTGCCAGATTTGAACCTAATGTACTCTGGTTAGAGCAGAGGGCTTGTGTGACTTCTCAGAAGAATATTGATGCTTTTGAGCATTTATTGGAGAAAAATGGGATGAAATACGTCTTCGAACTCTCGTGCTACTTGTGCTTGGATTTTTGCGAGTCTTTAATGCACCACTTGCGCTAAAGAAGGATAATTTGGAGAAATTTTACCAAAAACCTGAAAGAGCAAACTTTCGTTTCCTATAAACCTTTGCTCTACACAGTTGTTCCTCTAGGGCACTAGATACATAGTTTTGAACGAGTCGACACATGGCGTTAACATTCTGCAAACACCATTTACAAGCTCATTAAAGAACCATGTAGAGACCCATTTAAACCAGTTAATCAGCTAAAAAACATTGGGAACCCCTGGTTTGAACTTACTTGTAGCACCGCATGAAGATCTTCCCTTCAAACATGGTGAACTGAATGGCAAGCTCGAAACCTGCTGGGCTCACATTGGTGACCTGCGGGCCCCTGAAGAAGTCAAGCAGGAGCGACTTGAGGCGCGCATACTCTGGAGACTGGGTGAAGCCCACACCGTGGAACAGCACACAGGGCTTGGTGCCAGCCCCAACTTTGTTTTTGCAGAACGTTTCCAGGGCTCGCCAGTCTGAAATGCCTAACTCCATCATGTCCAGGATTTGGTGGTTGAACAGACGACCTGTGAAAAAAGGGCTTATAAGCACCTAGTATTTCTCATCTCATAACATAGGTTTACTGATGAGTAAAACAGTTAATACTATGTAAACTGAGCAACTCCAACATGTATTTGGTGATTGGTCAAACCAATTAATAATAGTACTAACTTATTTTGAATGATATCTAAGACACTCATAGGTTTACTTTCATTAACAATAAAAAAAAATGTAGATAAAGTAAATACAAAGCAAGCAATGTATATTTAAAATATGGTAGGTAGAACTTTTTTTTGAATAAAAACTGACACAGAATAACCTCCTTGTTGGTGTAAAGAGCAGGCTCCACAGTAGTTAGTAGGCACTTACCTTCTTTTATTATGTGTTAGTCAATACACTCTCGTAGTCACTAACTTCAGGATGAAACAATTCAGTTTGTTTTATAAAAGAAATTATTTGTACCAACAAATACATATTGTAACTTAAGGATAAAAGTGAAATAAATTTTTTTTAATTAAAATTAAAACACTTAACTTAAAATTACAAATAACTTAATTTCAAATGGCATTACTTGATGCACTTATTATTCCAGGATTCTGAGGATGGGCAATCACATAAAATATATGTTTGTTAAGGAAACTAAAGAAAATGACAAAAAATAAGAACATATACTGGCAACATTGCACTTTGTAGCAATGTCAGAATGACTTCTCAGCTATGATTTTCCCACAAGAAGTAAGAATAAGAAAATGTATGTAGGCTACTAAAACTTGGCAGGAGCAAACCCTGGGAAGCTGTCACCCTTCGAAGTATAGGCATGTAAACACAGAGCTCACTCAGGATGTCTATTTGCAAAAATGTCAGCCAGTGTTGGAGTTCTCTGAAATGATTTGATTGATCTTTGGATACAAAGAACAGGTAATTTTATCATTATTTTAGGACTGATTACTCTTGTTCTTATCTTATGCCTCCACATCAAATGTTTACTATATTAAATAAAACAACTGAAGCTGAGTTGGTTAGAGAAGCTAAGTCACAACAATGCAATACAGACAAAAAGCACCAAACAAGAAATTAAGGTTAAGCTCTAACTCACCTAAGATGACATTGTCCGGCCTTTTTTTGGAGTGTGACGTGAGAGCAAACAGAGACGTATCCTTGGTCTTGGACAGCCTTTCCAATTTTTCTGCTTCTTCAAATGGCAGGATAGGATTTTTCCGTCCAAAATATATGGAATTTGCTCTCTTGAATGAATACTGAAAAAAAAATTCATATTATAAATCCAAATGAACACAGTTAAGCAAAGCATGTCAATTTTCACGAATCACTGACGTATCTAGTCTACCAAAGGCATAGAAAAACATGGCAAAACAAGTCTAAATTACATTCAAAATGGTCTTAATAATAACAAACACTGAGTTCTTTGATTGACTTATTTTCTTCGCATTATGTAACTGGCCTCTGAAACATTTCTGATTTGAAATTATTACTGTTATTGAAACTTGCACACTCTTCAATAATGAGAGGTCGCAGAAATTTAAAACTTGTCTTTCCCATGGTATGGTTACAATTCCTGGGACTAATGCAAAGGAATTGTTTGCTTCAATTCAAGATATTTGTTAGGAAATGAAAAAGAACCATTACAAGCTCAAATGGGACTTTAAAAAGTGCCCCAATGTGTCACAGGTGATCTAGTATACTATAAAAACAAAACATACTGATCTGATGCAACTTGGTAAGATGTGGTTTTTTGGTCTGCATAAATTCTTAAATTTCTACTTTTCTTTAACAAAAAAAAAAATCCAGGCAGCACCACTGAATATCAAGGTTACTCTGGTTACCCCATTTATTCAAGAGTGATAAAGATTTGAAATAGCAACAGCAGGAGTGTTCACGGTCAGCCACTCATCAGAAAACCTGTCACTGGCCAATGCAATGAAATCACTTTAAAATTTACTCTTCAATGTGGTAGGTGATGCATCACAACTTACACTTATTTCCTATTTCTACACAATACATTCTCTTCAACCAAGAATCATAGGCTGCAAACATGCCAAACTGGGTGGGCAACTTCCAGACTTGTTGGACCACAAGAGGCCCTTAACCCATTCATGGATAGTTTATTTCTCAATAAATATTATCAATTTTAGTTGAAGCTAGTCATTAAGAGATCAATTGCATCATCTATATAATTTTATGGAAAAATATTGTCCAATTACTGAAATGAATGCAATTCCATGATGGGTATGGTTAAAAGTCATGAGCTATTAAAAATCGAAAAAAAAATGTTGTGTCTCTTTCACATTGTATGCATATATTACTTCATTTCAAAAATACTGAGGCCTTGTATAATCAATAAAAAATCTTTTGTATTTTATTCCTGAGACCATTGTTCTTATCCAGTATTATTTTCATGTAGCATCCAAAAAATAAACAGCTATCCATGAATGGGTAAAATAAACACAAATACTATGCATAGGTATCTAGTCTTAGTCAACCTGCATTATAATGTACGATCAACCTCTTCACTCACATTACAACAATCTGCAAAAATTTACGTTTGATTATAGGTGTTGTTGAATGCAATCACTCTCAATTTAGAAAGTTCAACCAGCACTCTTGAAGCTCAGAACCATACACAACTATTCCCTATGCTGCACACTCAGAATCTACAAAGAGACAAAATGAGCTTTCTCATGCTCTCATGCAGACTATTACATCAAAACAAAAATGGCAAAGGATCTTACGTAAAGACTCCTAAAAATGAATTTGATTCACCACACAAATTTCCCCAGCAGAATTCAATACTTAGTGATATTTTCAGTCAAAAACTTTGCAGTATTTTGATGGTTAGATATTAAGCATCCTTCATATAATTGTTTGGTAACTCAATCAGTATTGTCATACAACTCCCTTGCCTCCTTGGTTCCTACTGAGACTTTTTTCTTTGGAATGCCAATGTCAGTGACCTCCTGATCACGCTATATTGACATTCCTATTAGTTATGTGAACAGCTCATTCTGCCACACCTGTGAAGTGTGCATCCAGAAAATCAGTTGAGACTTGAATCATTATGATCAGATCACATACAACTACATAGCAAAACAGTCATTCAAGGCAGGAGGCCTTGCAGCCTCTGCAGTGTTTAAAATTGTAGACACCTCATCCTTTTTGTATCACATATTCAAGCCATTCTTATAATAAAAACAAGAAAACTCACACCTGTATCATCCTTTGCTGAAAATAGACTCAAAGACTTGTTAAGCTTCCTAATCCTGATGTTGAATACTACTTTCAAAAATTAATTCCCTTCCTACCCAAGCTGTGTAATGAACCCTATCATCAGGTTGAAGAACCCCAAATTCTAACTCCCAAAACACAACTATGGATGAAATAATGCTCATCAGGGAAATGTCACTGATAAATGTAAGTGAAATAAGAACAATATCAACATTCATTATTCTTGAATTGGACATCATTTGACTTCAGCTCTCTTGTCTATCACACAAGTGAAATAGGCAAATTTCAATTTCTTCAGTTCATCATTCCTGCTGTCTATATTACTTCCTTAAACTTATTTCTCATAACTTTTATAGTAATCAGAAATAATGAAAATACAAATAAAATTTAAATGTAAGAAAAATAATGGTTCCAAAAAATATTGGGCTGTAATTGGTAAAATATATTTTTTTCAGTGAACCAAGGGCTAACACCTACTACACACAGACATTCAATTATACATTGGCACACTTACCTTAGGGTAGCTACAAGCACATTACCTTAGCTTTTGAGTGTTAAGAATCTCATTGCATAGACAGAAACTCTTCAATACACTTGCACACAATCAATTATGTGTATTCAAATAGTCTTGCCTTGTCTATATCCTACACAATCAAGGTAAAAATGAACCTTTTAACTATAGACACAGTATATGAATGGACATCAGATAGAGTAGGCAAATTCTGCTGACTTGGAAGCATATTCCATTGGCTCACAAAGTCCAATGCAAAAATACAGAGTAGCCATATGTGCAATAACCACATCAATGAATAATCTCTCTCTAATCAATCACAAAAAGCTTGTCTTTTAAATGGATAAAATATGCAAACAGCAATTTATATTTAATGCACTTGTGTACAAGTTATTCTAATTTTGAATAAAAAAATAAAAAATATAAGAGTAAACTGAATTACTTTCAACTTTTCACAAGTAAAATGCTAGATGTCATAGGCTTAACTGTTAATGATTTGTTAAACTGTACTAGAAAAATGTTTAGAATGAATCATACAAAAATGATATTAAAGATGAATAGCATATTTGACTTCCTGTAAAATTTATAGAGATACATGGTAGGTCAGCTTCCAAACCTTATATGTACAGCACATAGTTACTTACAATAGACTTCAAAAAATCTCGGCCGATGGGGCTAGTTTTTTGTCCATGAATGAATATAGTCTTCTTGTCATTTTCAATAACTTTTGGAGCCCTGTCTACAAGAGCTCTCTTTCCACGCTGCGTAGATGGTTTCCTGCAAGCAGCACAAAAATTAGAAATTAGCATGTCTTGCAAGAAAGAAGTACAATTGATGCTCATATCAATGGACTTCAGCCCACAGGATCTCAGAGCATGCCCATCTTGCATCACATTCATACTGATTTAGCTAGAGCTCTTTTGATCAGATGTGTTTCAAACTTCTGAAAACTGTGTGATTTTGCCTTTAGATCAAGCATTAACATTTAGTTTACAGCAACCAACTGCACAAAGCGTCCTATTTATTGGACAGCCTTCAATTTGTTGTCTTTGATTGAAGTTTCATTAAGTGGCAGAGATGTACTTTTGGAAGGTTTGTGACAAGGATAAATTGTGAAAAATGGTTTATATTGTACAGCCTGTCTCCAGCTTTTGAACTTCCTTTTGGTTACATTAGGGATACATTAGGTTAGCTGGTTGATATTCATTATAGGTTAGCATTCTGCATATGGTGTCTACTCATTGCACAGCCTTCATTTCAGTATCATTGGATGGGATGTTTTTTCCCAAATTGCAGAAATGAATTTTTGAAAGTTGAACAAAATCTGAGCTGACTTAAAAAGGAATTCACACTGTACAATGCATCTTCAGTTCTTGCACTTCCTCTAAATTATGTAAGGGTTACATTGGGTGAGATTGGTTGAGATAGATTTATTTTGATAATTTGACACCTATGAATGTCAAATTTTGATTGGTAGAGCTATGAAAATAAGATCCTAATTTCTGTAGACATTGCATCACTATGTTGTATTTGAGTGTAAATGCTTTAAATATTTTTTCATATACTTCTTTCTATTCATAGATACCTTTTAAAAATTAGTTGAAAAATGGAAAAAAAAATTCCAATGATGCTTACATGAAGGCTGTATTATAAATTGAATGTCCTGAACACAAGGCAGAAATAATTCCATTAATTATGATTGAATAAAATCTTATTTGAAGAAGTGTCATTTTAAATTATTATTTTGAATAAGTTTCCCAAAGTAATGTAGAGCATAATAAAATTTACTGAATTAGCAGTCCCAAATGCTTTCAGTTTGGTTGAGTAGATATCAATACTAGCTCTCTTTGATATCTCAGTAAATTTTTCATCCCTCACTACCAGATCATGAAGTCATTTGTGCAGGCAGGAAACAGATTTTCTTTGCTACATTGCTTATTGAAGATAAAAAATTTATTTGTTTTTTTCAATTTTTCCAATGCAACTTATCAAATTAGGTTATAGTAGACAAAGAATATTTCCAAAAGCATTTCAAATTTAAATTAGTTAATGTATTTACTTTAACACCCAAAAATTAACTTACGCTGATTTTCACCACATGCAATCATTTTCTTGATTCACGTCACTTCTTACTTTCTCTCATATACAAGATACCGCTGAATCATGAATTTTAACACCACTTCAATCTTGAAATTCTTAATAAATTTGGAGTAATTTTGTTCTTAAAAGTGGATGTATGAAAATTTAAAATGTCTAACTAAAGTTCAAATGCCTTTTGGAAATATTCTTTACTAATCACAACAAAATTTGTAAAGTCTCAGGAGAAAAGTTGAAAAACAAGTAGAAAAATTGATAACCATCATATGTTCATCTTCAGTAAACAATTGATAAAAGAAAATCAGTTTCCTGCCTCCAACAATGCATGACTCCATGATTTGGCCAGGAGGGACTAAGAATTTCCTGTGAGATACAGAAGATACTAAATTCAAACACATGAATTTCAACTCCTTCAAATTGGAAACACTCAAGATTGCTAATTCAGCAAATTACTCCCTACTAATGAGTGAAATTTGAGATAAGCAAATCAAAGTGTGAAAGTGTATATGGTACAACAATCACAGTTCTTTCAGCATAAAATTTTACTGGCTTATTGAATAAGAGTTACGGTTTAAAAACTCAATTTAGTATCAGCAGAATTTAATAGGTATTCTAATATTTGAAAACAATGTAGCCAAGAAATTAAATTTAGCCACTTCAAGTGGTTAAGCCATAAAAATTATCTTTAACACCTACAAGCAACGCAAACTCAAGAAATAAAAAAATGCAATGATAAGAACATTTTATTTCACAGAAATTAGTACACCATTCTGTGCACCGTGACACTAAGCAAGACAAATTAAAACCAATCATCTCGTTCAAATCAGCACCATAATATAAAATTATATGAATTCATAAGTTAAAAATTATCATGAATTTAACACTTACACAACTCTCTGAATAACACCCATGATTAATAACGTCGCACAGAGGGTAAATTCTAGACGGAACTTAACACGGCACAAAAACCAATCAAACAAACGCAAGTTAGCCTCTTTCTTCCTAAACGCCGAAATATTTGTGGATTTCGAACGAGTGATAAATAATGACGAAGTCTTCTATGTACATTTCAGGCAGTCTTCACAAGAATTGTCTAAATACCTTTCCTCGTTAAATTTAGAAGAAGTGCCAGTTTAGTTGATATGGTGGGTTTGCGAGTTAAAATTCGTCATATTTACTTATCTGGTTTTATTCGTTGTATGTTACTTTTGTAATGAAAATGCACTTCTTGCTAAGCTAGTGTATCATTGAAAAATGATTGAGGAAGAAAACGTAATTCCGAAATCAGTCACATAAAAAGTATGGTACAAATCGGGTTTTCAAATAATCATAATAATTACAATACAAATTTAAATTTAAATTAGGAAGTTGCTTTAAGTTTTTGTAACCTTGTTCAGAAAGATTATAACCTTTATATTAAATGTGGAGGCTGCACTGAAACAGGATCTCGTGTTCTTTGCTGGATTTTTAATTACACTCTCTTGACTCAATTAGAATGAAGAATCCGATAGAGATTCAAATATACGTGATAAGAAATGAAAGGTACTATGTCTGAAATAATTTTCAAGGTCGACCGCATAAAGAAAGCTTAACGGAATTTGAAGTTCTACCTTCAGAAATGAATTTCTTCATTAATTATGATTAGTTTGCAGACAGATAGTAACAATTTCGATGAGATAACGGAGGACAAATCGACAAGTTACCTTAGGGAACCAACGGAGGGGCCATCCAAATCCTCCATCTCAAGAGCTTTTCTGTCCTAGGTCTGTTCTCTGTTTGCTTAATTCGGAGGCTTTCTCGAATGAGAGAAAGTACATCCAGCTATCACACATCACGATTGGTCTAGCACAAAAATATCTTTAGTTGTTTTTTATGATGGGGGTTCAGATTGGTAGTACGCTTGTTTGGTCAGGATGGATATTAAAACACAGGGGTTTTGTCGGGCACTTAGCTCGTATATTCGACTCGTGAAGATTTACAAATGGTACAAATTATCTAAAAGACCATTTTTCATTTCAAAAGACCATTGCCATTTTCCAGCAGGACAACGCAGCCATACACACCTCTGAGCTTACAAAAATGGTTTAAATCAAGAACAATTCAGGTTGTCGACTGGCCCGATAAGACGCCAGACATAAACCTATTAGAAAATTTATGGGGAATTTTGTCTAGAAATGTGTGCATCATTGGAAGTCACCCTCAAGATAGAGAATCGTCAAAGTCTTGCATTAAGTAGTATTGGAATGAAATTACTAATGACACTCTTAGAAATCTTATTGGTTCAATGCAGAACAGATGTGCTGCAGTATTACAATTAAAAGGAAATAATCGTAAATACTAAAATTTGTACAATTTTTTTGCTAAATAATAAATACACAATTTTCAAAGCTGTTTCATACTTGTTCCACCCTCGAAAACTTAGTTTCGTTAAATACATTTTTTCGTGAAACGTGTTATACTATTATAAATAAGAAAATACTTAATATAATGAGGTGTCTTACACTCATTTCCACCACTTTATCTCTCCCAGCATTAGTGTGTTCCAGTGTTTTTCAGTGTTGGTAGTTATTTTCGTTGGCGTTGTGACGATAACGGTGCCTTGCCATAGCCACCCTCCTATCTGTAGCTAAAAAGTTTGTGTTGACGTAGGCATGCATACACCGTAAAATTTTGTACATTTGTGGCTGCATCCATTCTACATTCAATCGCTAAGTACAACTTATCGAGTGCTAATCAAGTGGAAATTATATGTATCTGGATAATAACTACGGGAATTTAGCAGAAATAGAGCACACAGTAAAAAAAATGTTCAAAAACATGCATACGACTTCACCATTTTCAGCCAGCAGCCTACAGTCTTGCAACGCACTTCAGCCCTAAAAGAATCCTCCCATTTTATGATAACCATTAACTTATTTCTACGCAAATACCATCTTATTTCTTCTTGCAACACGCTCTATTTGCGTCTTATGGCGTTAATATTTCCTGTATTTTGTTGCTTTTTCTAGTTGATACAGTTCGATGGTGAGGACGACTGGAGAGCGATTGTTTGTTGGAGCCGATTTAGCTCTCTACACGGAAATCTAGGAGCTAGTACCGCTTCCCAGAGATTTATGATAAAAAACCTCACGCCCTAGCATTTCTACTACATCAAAGCATTTAGGGAGCTGGAAACGGTGACTTGAATTAACACCATTGATAATTCCTGCACCGCAGAGGCTCGTTCGACAACTTAAGCGGCCTCTCCTGACACGCCTGCTGAGTTGTTATGGGTTAAAGACAAGGAAAACACCTAAGATTTGAACCATTTAATGCCATTTAGTTTGCAGTGCAACCAATTCAGAATTCAAATTGAATAGTGCATAATGAAGAGCCAACAGGAAGTGTAAAGGAAATTATTTAGAATAGTTTTGTAGCATTCATTGAGAATACCAGCATTCATTCAAATCCCATTCATGTGCTACACTTCATATCAATTCCTAAATAATTTTCTATCTATTCCTGATATAAATTCCACTTTATATGAGTTATGACAAGAATAATATCTGGCGGTGCTAGGAATACAAATTTTTAAAATTAATGTACGAGTATCATCAGTAATAATAATTGAACCTTTTACTGCGTAATCCGACAGTCGCGTACACCTATGTAGCCCTTGTGCAATCATTACTTAAGAATTATTTTTGTCCGACGCTGAAAAAGATACGCAATAATGGATAAGAATTCCTTGATGACGCGAGTGAGGGTAACCGTAAGCATTGCCTCCTGGTCAGGAAGTCCTGGGTTCGATACCCTAATCGGAGTTCTTCCCTCGAAAAGTGATCAGCACTCCGCACATTTCCCTTGGGCAGATTTGGCTAAATGTTCTCACATTCACTGAGTTCGTAGCAACTCCTCACGTTATCAAACATTGCATTGATAATGAGTAATGAAAATTTTTCCAAAGTTAAAAAACGAAACAAAGGAAATCCTACCCAGTATCAGGATGACGACCACGCAACGGTGTGCTCAAATTGAATTCACACGATATTGGTAAATAAGGCGGCACACCACTGTGGCCTGGGATGAGGGGCCCGAACTACTTCCAAGGTCTTCGAAATACATATTAACTCTTTATTGCCCGAATTATTACCTAATTGACAAACATTTTTTATATTATATAAGTATTCATTTGAAAGATAAAACACGAGGGCAATATTTCTTGTTATTAGGCCAAGAATTCGGTACGCGGGGCAGTGAAGGGCTAATTTAAGCTCGGTCTCCAGGGTACCACGAGGTCAAGAATTCGGTACGCGGGGCAGTGAAGGGCTAACTCAAGCTCGGTATCCAGGGTACCGCGGGGCCATACCCAGCCTTCGGTAGTCTGTAGCTGTTGGTGCCCAGAGCGTCTATGAGGCGGCTGCCGCGCACGCCGTGTAGACGTGCGAACTCCTCTTGGTTTCTGGAACACGAGATACTTAATGTTACACAGCACAGTGTAGCTGTCAGTTAAAGTGAGTTGCTATCATTTGAAGCGTGTTGCTGTCAGTGAAAGTGTGTTGCTGTCAGTGAAAGTATGTAGCTCTCAGTTAAATTGTGTTGCTTTCAGTTAAAGAGTGTTACTTTCAGTTGAAGAGTGTTGCTTTCAGTTGAAGAGTGTTGCTTTCAGTTCACACCCGTTGCAGTGTTGCTTGAGGCGCAGTGTTGCTCTCTGGACTAAGGGAAAAATTTTTATGGCCCAGTGTTGCCTGGCGACAATGCATAAGGGCTTTCATGACTCTGTCATTAGTTAAAATGATTTTTCAAAAATCGTTTTAAATGGAAATTGAAGTACACAGCAATTAAAACTAAATCTTCCCGTGCGCATTGCTTTTTTAACAAGATGTATCACCTTGCAGAACTAAGGACTAGGGTTTACCAAAAAAGCAATTTAAATAAAAACAAACTATACCACATAGAGTTAATAAGGACACCAGGATGTCGCAGGGTACTTGCCAAGTGTTATTTCTGTTCATGCCAAATCAATGAAACGCTGACCTTCTGATCACTCGCGTGACGCTAGGGAGGACATTGTGGACTGAGGCTATATCAGGTGTCAGAGTTTGGAATGAGCGCTGTAACAAAGTAGTGTTAATGAGGAAATTTCCGTGACTAGTGTCAACTAAACTAATGTGTTTTGAGATGTGGAAGCACAATTATATAGTTTATCTTCAATTTTACAATGCGAGTTACAACAGACATGTCGTAATAATCTCACTGCAATCTCCGTCTGTAGGTTACTAAAGCTAATTTTCCTCAAGTGATGCGTTAAAGAAAAATTAAAATACAAAAAACTCGTATATGAATTTGGAGACTTAAATGAGATCGATCCGTTGCTTTTAAATTTACTGCTTTGACAGTTTCGTCAACTGAAAACGTATAAAAAATAACGATTATAAAATATAAAACAAAATATATCTAATTGCGTTTAAAAAATATTTGATACACTTGTCGACTTGTTATTTACTATTCATTTGCGGAGATTCCTCTCACTTCGTATATTTTTGAATTGAGGTAATTGTTAACGATTGCTTAATTCATATTGAAGCTTTAAGAAAATTTGTGTCGCACCTGCGGGCTGTAGCTTAATTAAGCGAAACTTTTTATTTAAACACGACGTTCCTGCCGACTTCCATAATTTGGTCTATTTTAAGACAAAGATTTCCCGATCACAACGTAATCGAACAATTTTTTTCATTATGTGTTCATTAACATCCATATATAATATTCATTATAATATATACGTGTAAATTTCACTGCGGTACCACAGGTTTTTAATTTTAACAATCAGCTATCAGCCTTTTCATTCTAGTCGCGCGTGTTGCCCAGGAACTGAGCTCAGAAAAAAGTCCAGAGCATTTTACGGATGAGGACCACGCCAGTTTGTGCTTGAAAATCACAGAAATCCGGATTGCAAGACGTAAGAAAAGACAGCGTTTAATTATAAAATTAATGTATGGTATACCACACAGCGTACTTCCACTATACCTCATGATGTTGATAATAATTGTTCATGTTGCATTAGAAGTATAGTTACTAAAAAATTTCATTCGAAGAAAAATTAATACATAATTACACTTTTTTCATTAGAAGCAAAGTTGACACATAATTCCACATTTTTCATCAGAATTAATGTCAAAAAGTACTAAGCAGTAGGGGCACAAATGAAAAATGGAGTTTTTGAAATATCAACAATGGATAAAAAATAGTTTCCTTCATCCATAAATCCAGATAAAAGCGTACATTAAAGAGTTATACGAATAGAAAAATTGCTAAGATATGGTATCGCACAATTGGTCGAAGAATCCCATGAGTTTCAAGGAAGGAAAACCTTTAGCGGGTTATTTTGATAAATCGTTAATATCATTCGTCAAGACGAATTGAAACTCAGGTCACCGTCAAGATACGTCCCCACCGCGCAGTTTCCCGCAGTAAAACAAAGCTCAGCCGACTCTCGTGTCCACCATATTTTCGTCGAAATCACCTGAACTGCAGTCGTCCTAGGCTGGGAAAGAGCTAGATTGGTTCCAGCCAACACCCGCTCTAAAGTCGTCCCCAGCATAGAACGGTATCAACTAGAGTAAGCATCAAACAGCACGGAGAATATTTGTGCCGTATAATGCAAGTAGAGCGTGATATAAGAGGCAAATCAGAAGATAGAGATGTTTTCCTAAACCGATTTAGCGCTCTATGCGGGAAGACTGTGTACTTCGTCCCAGAGCTCCCACCAAAACTCCCGCCAAGTGCAGACTCTGCACTAGACTATACATGAAACACTCGCGTACAATACATACCTGTACACTTGGTGCGGGTCAATGGGTATGTGATACTGGGTGAGGATGTACAGATTCCCGTTTGTGCCCACGATGATGGCCTCCACGGGGTGGTGGGTGACGATCTGGCACAGGGCCGCTAACACACACACCTGCAACACACAGACACATTTCACACCGTCATTCCCAATCTTGGAATTAGTTCGAGTGCCATAGCCCAGGCCACACTAGTGTGCCGCCTTTTCAAGCATGTCGTGTTTAAGCTTCCTTTCTAAAGAGAAGAACTTCGCCCCGAGGTGTCAAAGGGGGCCTCTTGATTTCCTGACCTGAAGGTAGGCTTTCGGCACATATGTAGTACTCAATAAAAAGTGATCATTCATTAGAAAAGTTGAAGACTTGTATAACACATTATCAATGTAAATACAGCGCTGTTCTACTCTATTTTTTACTTAGGAGGATAAATTTTCGCTGACGATTTGAGGTTACTATTTTGCGACACAATAAAAAGTATACATGATTTTTTCAAATAAATATTTTCCTTTACAGTCACGTGTTCTCAAAGTCCAGCACCAAAAGAACAGATGCAGGAGTGACCTCATACTCCGTACAAAAAAAACTGCACAAAACCGTAGCAAAATAACATTTTCAGTAAAAACAACAATCTCAACTCATCCGTACCCAATTGAGATGAAAAATCAATCAAAAACCTAAACCTGCTGAATCCATGCATAGGAAAACCGAGGTTCGACAGGATTTCCGACACATTGTGGGACAAATTGACAGCCAGAAGCAAGGACTTTGTCGAAGTAGTTCAATGTGAAAAATTTTATGGTACACCGAAAATCGGGCACATTCGCGTTGTCTCAAATTCGGGTAAAATTGAAGTTATTTCCAACGAAAAAAAAGTGTATAACATACTAATAACCTCGATTGTCGTGTATGACTAACATCACGCTTGAATCCTTTTGAGTAAAAATTCAACCAGAGTAAATCCAATGCAGCGAATTGAAATAACACTACATAGAGGAGCCCTAACTTATCGCATTCCCTCTCCTCTCCAGCCAAACACGAGTCCCCCTCCCCGCATCGGGGGCGGTGAGAACAGGTCCCCAGCGCTTCACACCTAGATGCCACCAGAGGCACAGACATGAGCACTAAGGACACAGAGTTAGCAGGCCCCCGCTAACACAACAGACGCCTAACAAGCACTGCTTATACAGGACTTGGCTCAGCACGTGGGCAAAGATGAAGTGTGGTTTTGGTTTTCGATACACACGATTCAGTGCAACACAAGCTTTTGTAGGATTGATAAAAATGTTTCGTAAATGTTCACGATGTTGCACGTCAGTGACGACAAGGATGTCTACAGGCATGTATGTACATACATGCCGTTGGGAAAAAACAAGTTTATATGTACAGCTCAAGTTAACTGTAGCGATTGGTTTGTCGCTAACTATGGCGGTCCAACC
>VOMN01041627.1:0-11864 GCA_014899125.1 Orchestia grillus
CACTCCACGCGACACACCAGCAGCCACTCCACGCGACACCAGCAGCCACTCCACGCGACACCAGCAGCCACTCCACGACCGAGCGTCCAATTAAGTTGAACAAACAACTATCCAAATATCATCTCATTACAGCTGGAAAAATAGTGTTCATGGCCATGTTGTTACTTCAAGCATTAATTTTAACGTAAGCCGCAATAAAGAATAAATGAAAAACAAGCAGAGCTGGAAGTCATCGCTGGGAAATTAAGCTCTGCCCAAGAGGCGTTCCAGAGCATCACGAACAATTGGCGAGCGACACGTAAATAGTAAATAGTTTGACACTAATTTTTTTATGTCACAAATCGGCTGGTTAGTATTTACGCCATGATTCAGAATTTGAAAAATTTAGTTGAAGCTCACGGGTTAGCCGTGGACGTATACTTCGTCCCGTTTTTGAACAACGTTCGGTCTCTCAGATATTCAAACGTTCAATTATAAACCTAAATTTGAGGCTTCACCAGATCAATTTTGAGGGCTTGCAGTACCACTGCAAACATAGGCAAATTGCGTGCCAGTGTAACGTACTGCTAAGGTGTTTCATATTAGCCCTGCTATGAAAACTAAATTCAAATTGAAACCGAAGGAAGGAGAAATCCGCATAATCTTTTCAAAGAAATAAACGGTTAAAAAACAGATTTTCATACCTAAAACAAGCGTTCAACTGACATAGCAACAATCTCGGTAAAGTTAAATGAACGATTATAGCAATTATAAAAAGCACGATTTAAATCCGGGACTCGACGTTAGGAAGTTCCTTCCAGTGACTATCGAAATGGAACACAGCGGACGAGTCCAGGAAGAAGACCACTCAAAAAGTTAGCCAGAATTGCGTGGGGAGGAAGGCACAAATGTTCAAAAATAAAATTCCAATCAAAACATGCACTAGGTTGCGGGATTTCAAGAGGACGTCGCAAGCCGAAATGAATAAAAACTTTAAAGTGAGCGCCGAGTTGCCAGCACGCACACGTGCAATGGTGAACGAGTGCAACTTTTGTCATTTTGTGCTCCATTTCTCCTCGCTAGGCAGTGTTATTCATGTTCCACAGGAGAATGTTTGCAGAAGAATATGTACCGATACTGCATGAAGTTTCTTATCGATTTTTGGGTACCTCAACTCTGAAAACTGATACCGTGTGACAGTTTCTCAGTCTGAGTATGGTGATGGCAGTTCGTCCAGAGAGCGAGTTGAAAGCATGCAACGCGTTGCTATATGCCTCTAGTACTGTAGTCCATTGGGTATTGGGGCGCCTTTGATATTGTAATACATTTGGCGAGTAAACAGCCTCATGAAAATGTAAAGGTTGGTGGCAGAACTAAAACTGGGAAGGCTACATTTTCTAGATGCGGTACGAAAAATATCTGCGCCACTTCACACGAGTTTTAATAAAGATTTGAAAATAAGGCTGTAATCTCATGCGAGTAATAACTTAGATTTCAAAACAAGAATACTTTGAAAAAAATAATGATTTGAAAATGATAGTCTTCAGCGAGCAAAAAAAATTTAAAAATGAGAATACAGTCCTTTGCAAGTACCAACGATGAAGAGGAGAGTAAAGTATTTTACGAGCAGTCACGCACATCAGAAAAAAGCGAATGCAGTCTTATGCGAGTAAAAAGACTGAATTGCAACTGAGAAGACAGTTTTATGCGAGTAAAAAGACTGAACTGCAACCGAGAAGGCAGTCTTATGCGAGTAAAAAAACTGAATTACAAATGAGAAGGCTGTTTTTTGCAAGTGAAGCACCCGAAATGATACTGCTGGCAGAATTCAGGGCCAGGACAAGGAGGAGGAGCTCGCAGGAATTTATGGGCGTGTTGCCAGCACAGAAAATTTGCAATGATTGTCCTCTTTCTCTAAAGGTTACTTGGGGAACTTGTTCTCGACACGATGCAGGTGAGCCGGAACGAGTACGTCCCTCCTCCCACTTGTGCCTCCGGCGGTGGTTATGAATCTGCGGTCGCTCTCCAGGCCCAATGCACTAAAGATTATTTTCTGTGCTGTTCTTGCCCGGAGAATCAATGTTTCTTTGTGATTTTCGAGTTCCATGCATTTACTTTGTGGGCAAGCAATGACTTTGAGTTGATTGAAAAAGTTTTTGCGCTTTAAATTGCTTTCATTGTTCGGAGAGTAAGCTTCGATTCAGTGAACGAAAATTTAACCACAAGGAAAATATCCTGAAAACTCGCCACCTCAACAGGGTTTGGCAAGGCAGAGCTGCACTCGCTGCGCGGTACGGTTCATATTTGCAAAATTATGAATTTGCTCGAGAAGAGCGGCTGTTCGTACTTTTACTGGCGCAAGAATAGCAGAATTTACCCATGTGATTGAACGTAACAGTAGCAGTTTGTGTTTTTATATAAATTGCGAGTCAAACTTCAAAAAGTTCATTCGTCGTCAGCAGAGTGATGCATGCGCCTCAAGACGTTAAAAGTTTCTACAGCTTCTTATCAGCTTCAAGGAAGGAACTCAATGACTTGACTTAAATTACCAAGTTGCGTCGTTATGTCGAACTTCTGGAGGGACTCGCGGTAGGCGATAAGCATGTACGCTTTATTTTATAGCTTTTTAAGATCCCTCAAGGTTCCAGTGTCATTATAATCAGCGGCGAGACGATTTTAGCTTTCATCCCAAAATATTATATGTTGGCATTGTTTTGAAAATGAAACGACTTTCTCGAAGCGTTCATGTTAAATTTGCAATCGCTAATTTTGAAAAAAAAACGCTGCTCGCAGAACCCACGAACCTACATAGACGGGAAGACAGCAGGCTCAAGTTTTTACGGCCTTCTGCAAGTATTTTCTCTTAAAAGTTTTTTACAACCCTCTAACTGAGGTTCATCGACATTCACGACGAGCCATTTCGCCGGCGTTGACCACCTGTTTTTTGCAGTAGCTTCTCTGCCAGACAGAGCGGCACCAAGCACCAATGAAAGAATTGCAGGAAACTCTTATTCAAACTCTGAACAAATGCTGTGAAAAGACTAAGCCAGATTTATTTGCTGTTGGAATGAATACTCAGTTACTTTTACGTCAGATAATCTCCTTGAATCACACGATGCTAGAAAAGCATCGTCGAGGGTCCACGAGAATAATGATACCAGCGGCATTCCATTCAATGATAGAGGTACAACAGCCTGTCTGGAATGCGAACCTCTTATCAACTCCAGGAAGTGACCTCTAGTGTAGCTGGTGTATACATACATTTCAGGAATGGCCTGTCTCATGAAAGCTTTGCTCTCAGCCATTGTCAGACACTCACTTTATTTGGCAAAACTCGGGGCTCGGAATGGGAGCCTCTGCAGACTAATCCCAAACTGGTTCTGGCCGCGCCAGAAACAGAGCGAGGTCTGGGCTTGCGCGAGGCGTTGTGAGTGAGTGCTGAAATAAGCCTGGAGAGTTTTTCAAATTGATAAAAAACAATTTCCCGATACTAAACGCTAGCAATGTTTCCAATTTTTCGCATTTGATTTCGTCAGATCCTTATTTTAAATTGAAAACCTTTGTAGCTGTGGTGTCTAATTAGATTCACATATATATATTGGTGCTCATGAACCTAGGAGTTCATTGGCCCGAACGTTTAACTGATTCAGATCGAGAACCGGAATTCCTTGGAGAGTCAGTTGATTATCCTTCTATTCGCAAGGCTTAGACGCTGCAATCAAAATATATTGAATATTTTATAGAATAATCCGCAGGCAAACATTCTTTCATAGCAATTCCGAAATGCAGGGGTGTGGACGGAATATTATTCAGCCTCAGTTTGCTGTGTTAACATGCAAAGGCTCAGATTTAGTACCACGAGATTGGCTTGAAAACTACACTAAATGCAGCTTAACTTACTCTGAATGATACACATCCTTTTCAAAACATTCATTATGAATACAACTCAACTCTCTCTCAGCGATACTTGCCAGTAAAAATAAAGAGCCCCTCAATTCGCTGCACAGCACAAACGGTTTAATTTTCAGCCTACAAATCTCTCTAATTCGAGCATTCACCGTAGCTTATTGATCAGTGAGATAGTGATCAATTTCACGAGGGCCTTCGCTCAGCCCCGCTCGGTGGGGCCACCCCTCATGGCTCCGATAAGAACTGAATGCGGGCCCGCCTCGGTACATCTCTAGTTGAAAAGAGGCGGTCTGCACTGAGCAGAACTATAATTTTACGCTTATACGTAATAAGAATAGCGGTTTCGTTTGACTGCGATAACTTAATTCATACTTGGAATATAAATGCGATTCTGACATACGTAAAGTTTCTTTTAAATGGTAAATCATAAATTTTAGAACAAAGAGTTTTGCAACAGCGTTATAACAAATAAACAACAAATGATTGAATCAAAGCATTACTTAGAGCTTCAGTGTTAGCCTCCCGTCAAAATATGGTGACTCGATCATAACAAAATGTTAGCCCTCCACACTTGGGCGGATGGTCCTCACCCTCTCGCTGGAGATGCTACTCCGATTTGAGCTCAAATGAAATAAAACGGCATCCGTGCCCGTACTTCATCAGCAGCGAGGCGTGAGCAATCTCGCAGGGAAGTCTTCGCTCTTCGCGGTCAAAGGGAATCACGAGCATTGAAAACGGAGTAGCGGAAAACTTGAGAACAAAGCAGTCTGTAGTAGAGAAGTCTTATTGCACTATATCTATTACATAGTGAACAAAAACAACGTAATATACGTACGAAATGCGCAACCAGCTCTCGTCATTGAGGTGGCAATTAGAATACATATCCGAACAATAACTAATGTGTGTCAGAAACGAAGCAATCCGTAATTCGTTTTACAATGATGTCTTTACTCCAGTTTGGAAAAACAACAGCAGCACACAGCTGATGTCGAGCCCAGCACAATGGTCTCAGCATAAAGCACTGGATCGGTTCCAGCGAGCGACGGCTTTTCAGTCGTCCATCTCGCATGAAAAGCGGAATCAACAAGAGCGAATATTAAATAGCACGGAAAACACGTGAACCTTAAAAGGCGAATATAGCGTGCCATTTTAGAAAGAAAAAAACGTATCGTGAAAAGGAAAAAGGCGTGTCATAAAGAAAAAAGCGCGTCACAAGGAAAAAAAAGTCATAAGCCAAAAATACCGTGTTAGAAGGAAAAGCGCGAGTTAGAAAAAAACATATGAAGCGTGTCATAAGAAACGAATAAGAAGATAGAGCAGTTGTTCGCTGAAATCAATCTAGCGCTCTAGGCTGGAGGCGGGAGGAGGGGAGGAAGGGGAGGGGGCCAGAGTTGGGGACGAGTCCAATACTCTCTTGTCCGTCGCCCAACACAGGACTTTCAACTGAACTCTTTCGTCAACAGAAGACTTCCGGAATGCAGAGCAGTTCGGCCCGACCACCCCTGCCCTCAGGCACTTGAGGACCCTCAAGAAGCTCGCCAGCCTGCGATGGGCGCCCCACCACTCTCTGGTGCAGGTGGCGGAGAGGCCACCGCCCCCCAACCTCCGCCACGCCCCCACACAACTGCACCCCAGGTCTTCCAGCGACCCCAAGTACCGGCAGCTGCTGGAAAGAGGGCCTGGCAGCAGTCGCTTCAACTACTGCTGGAACACAAAGTTCAGGTAACACGTAGACTTACAAGTTGGTACAATACAGGTGCGGCAGAAATGCCTCGCACATTTCTCAGGGAGACCGAAAAGAAATGAAGCGAAGTGACACAAAAATTTCAGATTTTTTTCAAAAGTTGATGGAAAAAAGTTTTTTACATTAGGTATTCGAAAATGCATCCTCGAAATGGACGCTTTGATTGCTAATTCACATTTAAAACCCTTTGCAATGTGGAAGCTATTTATGCTGCAAACTGTGTATAATTCAATTATGTAAAAATTCGTACTTGTTCTTTTCATATTAAGTTTTCAATAGTTTACAGTAATAGAATCCGCTAAAATTGATTCAAAACGCAAAAAAAGATGGGACGAAATTGACGTTGTCATTTCGTCTCTTGCAGTATCCTCAGCTTCCAGCCTCTAAATCCACGCTGTGAATGATTTTCAACCAAAAATATTAACGAAACTTTCTATCTAAGGAAAGAGTTTAGTCTCGACGTAGGTGAATACGTCACGTCACGGCCTCACGTGGTGACAATACCAATTTACCACACGAGCTTCAATTTTAATGCCTTATTAGATGCAGCCTCTAAATAGCTTTTAGTTAAACGAGTCAACATTTGCGTTGCGAAGTATACCGAGGCTTCTTCGCGGAGAGCGTCAAATCTATGGCTACAATCTCTGGCGCGCTAAAATAACTCTTCCATTCTGAACAGCACGTGAGGCAAAGTGGGCAACCGAGCTCACAAAAGCTCCTCTAGACCGGAGCTGACAAATCGCCTGGGCGTGAGGAGCGAACGCCTCTAAAATAGAGCAAAATTCCTCGATATGAGGGAACACGCGCCCTCTTATACATCATCCCCGTGAGGTTCCATTAATCAGATTATGAGCTTGGTCTTTCAAAAGAAAGTTTCGGGGCCAAATTTGTGCCCGAGCTCCGAGACCGGCGTAAACATGACCGCTTCGAAATTAGAGTGAGGCGATAATAATTCAGCCTATCTGAATTTAATCGTAAACAAAGTTTCCTGCTCGTTTTCGGTGTCAAGAGACTTGAAATCTGGAGGGAAATTCTTCCCTACAACAAACTAACATAACAGCACGACTTCGTTGCTATTCGCGATTCGTTGTTGCGCACTCGCTACATTTCTTTCTAGAAAGCTGGTAAAAAATACTCGTGCTTTCATTAATGATAACCCATTTCCTTAACTCCCTTTTTTAAATTTCTCAGGAAGTCACAAATCTAGCTGGTTCAGTTAACAAATAAAATGCAATAGTGGATAAAATCTTTCCACAAATCCCTGAAAAATCCTGGCCGATAGTCGATTTTATTCACCCGATGCAAATATTAGAATCCGTAGAAATCCTCTTGAGCGAAATGAATCGTTCGAAGTACGCCAGCTCTGCCGCCCATTTTGGCGAAACAAGAGTTACATTTTTCGAGGCCAGCAGTCAAATTATGACTACATAATTTTCACAGTAAAAAAAGTTACACATGCCACAGAGTGATTACCACCGTAAGTTTTCAAAGGAATTCCTTAGCAATTTTTTCATTTTTTAAATTCTGTTTGGTCTTGCAGAACAATAGGCGAGTGCAGTCGCACCATCGAGTGTCTTCCGCCTGCGCCGGATTACATGAAACAAAGCTCGCCCGCTCAAGCAAGTTTCAGCGTATCAAGAGATCCCGACCCGCACAAATATTCGTACAGCGTCTTTCACAACACGCCTGGTCGGGCGTCGTCTCAACGTAATACAATTGATCCTTTCCAAATCTTGAATTCGTACCCAAACTCCGGCGCCACTCGCAGCACCGCCAGCGGTTACCACGTGTCACCAAGGGAAGGCTCCATCTCTGCCCTAGATGATGGAGTAACTCAGTTACCCAAGTATTTGCCCACGGGATGCGCTTACGTATATAAAGAATCTCTCGTAAGTATAACCCGTGTATCTCCTTAAAATTTTGGGAGTGTGCAGTTATTACCATTCTTAGTTTTTGCATTGAATTACAATTAATTCTTAATTGAGATATTTAAAATTCGCCCTTATGTCCAACAGACGAACTGTTGATACAAGCTTCTAGATTTTATCATCTTTTTGCGTAACCTAACCTCTGGCCTTGATCTGAAGATACTAAGGCTAGGAGTATTTTTGTCCCGTTGATAACACTACTGTATCTTAACTTAAAAAATTGGCACTTTTATGAGAAGCCCCCTGCGTCAGCCACAACCACTTCGTAAGATACGACCCCTTAATGGCACCTGTAAGCCATCAGCGATGCGTTCTACAAAGTTTAGGTGCATGGGGTATACGGTACCTGTGCTGCACCCGCACTCGATTATGAGCCTTATATTTATTTATGCTCAGATGTCAACCTTTACCGGCAGCGAATTTACGGGAAAAAGGATTCTTGTGGATAACATCCAAATTCTGGATTCTTAGCGCTTTAGACTACACAGTTCTAGTCTCTCGCCCGTTTCTTTGGTTAAAGATTTATAATTTTAAATTAGTTTGTATGAAGTTATACTATACTCATAAATCAGGTTTCTGATATTACAGCGTTATTTTTCAGTTATCCTTATTCTAATTTTAAAATGTAAATAGCTGTATGACTGTAAATAATTATTGGCAAATCTGTGTACTATACAAGAGCTGTTTAATTTAATGTCTACTGTCTTTCCAGCGGTCCATTTTCTTGGCTCTTTGCATGGAACTAAAATAGCTTGTTTGCTTGCAGTACATTGGGGAATGTTGCTTACCGGCGGATCCGCGGATGCTGAACGCAACAGCGCAGAAAAACGTAAAGAACATATTCTCATCAAAAAGACAATACGCGAACCCCAACTCAGTCTCGGAGGATTCCCGGCTCTGGGGAGCAGCTGCTCAGCTGGAGTCGGAGTCGTCGCTCACTCCTGAGGTCGTATTGTACGCCGCTGGCGACCACGAGGGATCGCTGGACAGAAGTCACGTGATGAGTAGGCCTATTTACGATGAGAGGTCCGACAAAGACGTCTTACATTCAAACCCTTCTCGTGATGTAGGACAGACTCCGTCACAGTCAGGCTCGGGGTCACAAGGAGAGTTCCGAGGCAGCTGGGAATACTTGAAGGACTGGCCTCCGCCAATACCCACTCACCCACCGTCTTTGACCGACAAGCCTTGGTGGGTGAGCCACCCCACCCTCCCCCCTCAACGAACAACTGAACCCCCAACCCCCAGCTGGGATCCTTGGGGAACTACTCCAACAGCTCCTACCACAGCCAACCCATGGTGGCCACCGCCTAGTACCACACCTCCCTCACCCACGGTGGCCTCGACTTGGCGGCCCCGACAGACTACGCCATCACCACCAACATCCTCGTGGTGGTTGCCCCCGTCAGTACACCCTTTCCCGTGGTGGACGCCAGGTTTTCCAAGCACTACATCAACTACCACAAGTGAGATAATTCAGTATTAATGATAAAATAAGCCATGGCAACACGAATGAGTCATGAGACCCATTCTTGGATTCTTGCCTAGGTTCCATGCCGTAAACTTAAAAATTGAAATCTTACGTAGGGTCCAGATTCCTATCCTTGATGACATGTTTCGTTTTGGATGCATTTTAAAATAAAAAGAAATGCTTATCTTCAGATACGAGAAGCGTGTCTAACTCGCCCTGAAGGCTATTATACTCACTAGGGAAATAAGATCGAAAGTTAACCTGTCTTCACTTAGAAAAGTAACAAAAACAGTAGATTCTTCAAAATATCTTGGCTTCTCAATACTCCAGTTAAAATCCCTGAAATCTCATCAAAGTATAGTCTCGGCCTCATCACAACGCTTTGCGAAGATCTATCACTCACGCTGCGTTGCTTAGTCGCTGATGCTCATTGAACTCGGGAATTTCTCAATAGCGATTGAGAATACTTACAAGTGTTCATTTGATGTCCAACGGGAGTTCAAACATAATAAATTGTGAGCATGTTAAGTAATAAAACTGAGAACGAAAGCAAACTTCTTCTTACGAGTAAGCCTACAGATTTAACTAACGATGGTATTGTTCGAGCTGATGTGAGCCGATTCAATAATGCAGTACACACTCCCCGCTAAAATGACTGGAAATGATATTTCCATAAGATGCCCTCTTATATACGGTATCTCTAATGTGGAATGTTATTTTTCAGCATAAGTGATAAGGATTGCTTTCTCTGGCAGCCGTGTTGGTTTGGAATATGTTCTCGAAAATCTGAACCTGAAAATTTCCTCATATTTTATGCCCCAAAATGCGGACACGAAAAAAATACATCGAGAATATTTTAAGGATAGATGCTTTAACTTTAAAACTGTTCTCTGAGAGCAGCTACGAATAAAATTAAAGCACAATTAAAAGTTGTCATCTAAAAGTAAGGATATCCCATCAAACGAATAAAATTTCAGAGGGAAGACTAATGTTTTTGGGAAGAAAGCAGTGACGCGTCTAACGAGGCCTCCTTGTGCAGGGTGTTTACTAAAAAAAAGTAGCAAGTGGAAGCCTCACTATAATAATAACAATAGCCGCCATTCATTTATGTATATATAATTTTTTTGTCGTATGCTTGTGCCGGGCCACCATCGAGAGCAATGCTACAAGCGGTGTAGATATGCAGCAGTGTCGGTCATAGAATACTGAATATCGTATCGTAATTTAATGTTATCTTAAGGAAACTAAATCTTTTGTTTAATAGAGTGCATGACACTATTTTAGTTAAACTTGTTTGTTCATGAATAACTGACTTCAAAGGACACGACGAGGAACAGCTCCACTGGAAAAAACGCTTATTTTTAGGATAAACTATGATAATTCCCATCATTTTTGCTGGGGCGCGCATACCAGTACGAAATAAAAAAGTATATTTGCTTAGTCTTAGTTACGGAGCTTTTCTTTCGCGGCTAAGATACTTATTTAGTTTCGTATTTACTAGAGCTACTGAGATTTTTTTTAACGGACACCCTGTACATACAGTAGTTGTTTTTTATTTAATTTTTTATCTTGGTTTGCGAGCGGTAAAGAATGAATGAAGTGAATAGAGGCTTGCTCTCTCGCAGGATCAAAAAAGTTTGTCTAACTTTAAATGGAAAATTTTTAATGTACTTATGCTATCAAAAACAGCTGAATTTAGTGCCCAAAATTAGTCTACAAAGATTAAACTAAAAATGTAAAAATAGAAAAACTGATGTATTATGATACTCTGATAAAGCATGTATAACTGAATACATAAAATAGTTTACAATCAATATTACTGAAAGTATGTATCATTCAATCGTTTAGATATTCGATCTATATTCTACATCACTAGAAATCCTTTCGATTTTCTGTTGCAGCTCCATAAAATATACTGCAATACATGTATTGTAATTCTGATTTATATTCCTCGAATAGTTTCGAATTCTGCTGTACCCTCTAAATTCTAGCAACGGAAGCTCCCTCACCGGCGCACCAGTTTCAACCGGTAAACAGAGGCACGTTCCAGGCAGCTTGCAGCCCAGGATATTCGTCTAGCTTCAGGACTCGGAATCCAAGCGTTCGTAAATCCGATAACAGCGTCCCAGAGACTCTTCAGGCAGACAAGGACGACAACGCTTTCACGGGCATAAACCGGATCAAGTATCACGGATACGGCTCTTCAAGTCCGAGCTACAGAAAAATTTGGACAAACGGGTATAGAAGTGAACATCCGCACGGCGTTTTTGGAAGGAGGATGATGTACGATGTCAGCGATCCCAAGATAATGTATCCGAGCAACACATATTATGACAAGTCTAATGCGAAAAACCGAGTGACGGAGAACATCGCCCCTGGGGAAAATGAAGTCTCCGAGACAGCGCAGGAGTTCAGCGAGAACGATTTTAAAGTTGTCGGTGGACGACCGTCTTCACCTCATTCATATCCGTGGCTGGTAAGACATTCTCCCTAAGCCTGCCTCAATCCACGCAGCTCCAGAATTCTATAGCGTAAATAGAATTAGCAGACAGTTTTCAATGACTGAGCATCAATACTATTCCCTCTATCTGAAAAATTGACATTAAAAATGCTATCTACAGTTACTTTTCACGTAATATATCTGTATTTTTCGAATATTTGAATTAGCTCCAACACAGGGTAGGTCTCCATTGCCATTAGACCACAGCTATCCACCATAATTTATCATACGCAAGATTATTTGTCGTCAGTATTAGCTTCAAAACTTTGTCGTCCGTATCAACTTCATAAATTTGTCGTCCGTATCAACTTCATAAATTTGTCGTCCGTATCA